>JAVQJD010023127.1:0-27501 GCA_036023655.1 Nannoperca australis
AGTATATAGTATATATAGTATATAGTGTAGTACCTACAACTATATCAAGAGGGATCAGAGTGGTGCCAAACTCATCATAATGAGCTATATAACATTTATATATTTGAGGATTATCAAGCATGTAGTCCACTGCTGCTTGATACGTTGATTTTTGTATCATGTGTGTTTGTGCAGAATTTCTTTGCTGATCCATAAGACTCCTCTGGCTGGCGTCCCATCAGAAGTCGTCTCTTGAATGAGAGACGGCTCGATGGGGCTCAGATGGAGAGAGTATTGTCAGATGAGCTGTATGTGACTAATCAGGACTGGGCTTGGCTCCCTGCCTCCCAAACCTGATTCTGCTGATTCAAAAGGCCACTGAGACTCCATGGTAATGGAAAAGCATGATGGGGCCATCAGAGAAAGTCAAGAAATATTGTGGCTGATATTGCTTTGGTTGATGTCCAACACAATATGCGGTAATACATCAGCAGAGCTGTTGAAAGCCATTATGGGATTCATTATATGATGTAGATAAACAATTGATTGATCCACCCTGGTGTCAATAATCAGGAACAAACCAAGTTACAGATCAAACATATGGTTACTCATATCTAACCAGCGGTCTGCCTTGCTCTTGTTTGTGCCTTCTGCTGTATGCCACCCATTTCCCTGTCTCTATCTTTTTCTCGCTCCCTTTTTATCTCTTCCTTTTCTCTCTCTGGTCACTCTCTGCTTTGCTCCGTGCCTCCACACACATAAAATGGAGGGCAGCGGTGAGGTTCCAATCCAGAACTCATTTGTGGTGCTGCCGGCCCCCTACCCGCTCAGCAGTTGCCGAGGGGACCCAGGGGAGCCCTATCACAGCTCTATATGCAAATGTCCTTGCACCTGGACAACAGCGTGGGCATGCTGGGACTGGGAGCTTATTTATGCAAATCTCAGGGAGACAGTCACAGCACACCACAGAGCCGGCCACAGACACTGGTGGCCATATCTCCCCACCAGCACAACAACTAGTTGGGGGAAAAAACGTTGAAAACATGAAAGATGTGGACCAAGTTGCAAAAGAGGGAGGGCGGAGTGACAGAGTCAAGAAGATTGGTGTAGTAGGGATTTGGTGGGCTTTTTCCCCCTGTATTTCAAGGACATCCAGCATTCTAAGTCTTGATTGAATGTCTAAGTACAGGTATGTACAATGTAACAATTAATAAGGGAGACAATTAATGATGAAAAGCTTGATTTTATTGTATATTTTATTTTTTGCATAATACACATAGACACTTAAGAGGCTGCATGCACATGGAAGCACACACCTCAAAGGTGTTTGTTTACCATCACAACATCACTGACAAGAGGCAATAACGCTGAATGTGTTAAAGCGCTCCACGGCGAAAGGAGAACAAAACCAATCTTTGTGTCTCAGCTGGCCCTGCCTCCCGACAGGGCTGCATCACTGTGTGAGACATCACACAGGAAAACGCTCCCTCTCCGCGTACAACAGGCCACATTAA
Source organism: Nannoperca australis (assembly GCA_036023655.1). Taxonomy (NCBI): domain Eukaryota; kingdom Metazoa; phylum Chordata; class Actinopteri; order Centrarchiformes; family Percichthyidae; genus Nannoperca; species Nannoperca australis. The sequence goes on from JAVQJD010023127.1 coordinate 1,494, forward strand.
TGTGCAAATGTATGCAAGGAAATTTCAGAAAAGCCGAAATTACTAAGCCAAATGAGGTAGCTGCACTCAAATTGTTGGGATTATGAATAATTACCGCATGTTTCATGGAACTTTCCTCAATTTCCTGTGAAACAATGACTTTAGTAGTTTAATTGAGGAAAATCCAAACGTGGTGTGAAGTTATTGTTTTCCAGTGGCTGGAGGTAGGAGCTACCTATGCCCATTTTCATGCTGAATCAAGGGACATGGAAGGAGTCCATAGTAGCAACAATTTTCCTTAGTTTTTCCAAAACTTCATGTATGATCTGTTATCTCTTTGTAATACCTGCCAGTTCTCCAGAAGAACCATGTTAATTACATTGAACATATTGTCTGTCAGTGGAGAGGCTTGTCAATTTTGAGCAGACAATGGTACTTCAACAGTGTTGGTCACGTTAGTTGGTCACTAGTTTTTAGTTTTTTTTTTTTTCAGTAACAAGTTGCCCAACACTTAGTAACACAGTTACTTTGACAGCTTAGGTGTCGGCTAGTTCGTTGTCTCTCTGGGGGGTTTAACTGTGTGGTTTCTCTGCAGGTTAGCTTGCTACCTGGGCTGCAGGTGGGGGCAGGTGGCTAGCTTCTACCAAAATAGGATAAATGCGTTCCATTTTTTTTTACTTTGGCCACCAGTAAACCTACATTCAGAGATTGTCTGCAGCTAAAGTCACCGTGGCTAAGCTAGCTGTTAATGGCCAGCTAATACCTCTAAACTGTGTGGGCAGACAGTTTGTTAAACCAAACTGTCTTATTTTCTATTTCTACATATCTTTATTCACTAGCAAGGAACACACCCTCCATATGATACGTTTGAGAGATTTATTGAACAGAGGTACATTTAGAATGTTTGAATATTAATGATGGTTTGGGGAAGCTTCGTGGGGACGTCCGCCGTTGCACTCGGGTACGACGAACCCCCAAAAAGCGTCCCATAACTGGAGAAGCGATGAAGCCGATTTAAGATCTTTGGGATCTGACCAGATGTTACGGTGATATGCTTGCGAGGACCCGCGGCCCATGATTTAAATTAAGTGGAAGACCGAGGTGGCATAGTAAAAAAAACCAAAAACCGACAGACAGAGCGGCTTCCCGGTGCCCGACTCCGCAGCTGGTGCTAGTTACTGTGGTCGGTGGACGGCCGAGAACACCGGCATCCCGGTGCTGGCGTCCCGGCCGGTGCTAGCTGCTTTGGTTGCTGGAGGTTGGTAGCTGCTAGCAGCTGCCATGCGCAGTAATCGAGAGCGAACAAGGGACGATTACGTAGGGTATTTATACGGAAATGCCGTAGTGACGTGGTTGCGGTAATGGGGGTGTGTTCCTGCTCCCGAAATGCCGCTAAATAGCAACAAATATTGAATATGTGATCTGTGGGTGTGGAGGCTTTAAGAATTTGGTGGCGTAATGTAACAATAATGTTGTTCATTAGCTCATTAATTGTACTTGTTGAGTAACTTATAAATTACTTTTACAATAAATATTATGTAATAATATTATATGTAATGATATATTTCAAGTAACACTGCTAACAAAAAATGAAATCTGTCTCTACAATCACTCTGCCAGTTCAATGAAAGGCCTCTTAAAACTTATGTCTTATGTGAGGTCCTCACATATAACTTATGTGAGGACTTGAAAGGACAGACCAGGTAAGAGCGGGGTGTTTTCATGGTAATTATCCCAGTGGCTGACGTGTTGTGCCTTAAACAGCAGTGGTCATGGAGGAAGGGGGTCTCGTAGCGCTGTAATTCACCCAGAGAATGATGCAGCTGCCTGGAGGCAGACTTGCAGCTTTGATGCTCTGATCACCAGGATGCTGCCTCTCACCTTCTGGTTCAAAACCAGGAAAGTAGAAAAGAGACAACAGACAAGGTGGTTAAGAATGATGGCTTATGACTCTTTGTGGTTTGATTGAGAGGAGCAACTAACTCTGATATGACGTAAGGTGCTTTATAAAAAATGTAGATGAGTCCATTGTGAAAGCAGATGAAAGGAGTCTTTGGTGATGTGGACCAAGAAGAAAAATGTCAGAGAAAAAAATGACTTTAAGAGAAAGAGGTAGAAAAGGGAGGGGTTGGGGATGAAGGAGGGCTAGGACGGCTGTTGTTATTGTGTTTGATGTAGTGCTTGACAAGAGAGAGAGTTTAGAAATCCTTGTGTAGTAGGAAGCAGAGGAAGAGAGGGTTCATTTAAATGCATGCTCACTCAGGGCCCATACGGAGTGGGTGTCTGTTGAGAATTCATCATGGCCATACTGATAAAGCCTCAGCCTCTTAACGAGGGGAAAGGAAAGACAGATCACTCTCTTGAGGTGAGATTGCCTCGTGGATGGACACTTGTTATGTAGAAATACACAACACTGACGGATATTACCATTGCACTTTTGGACTGGTTAGTTATCCCTCCATCCATTCCACCTTTTCCTCAGGTTGAATATGAAGTGCTCTCTGGGGACCATAAGCTGCAGAATGCATCAGTGATTAAAGCTTCACAAAAATTAGAGGCAAGTTTTGGAGAGAATGTACCCATCTTTTCTTTACAAAGCATCCAACTAGTTATGTGTTAAAATTACGAGGATCTGTTTAAACTTAGAAGTGTTCACAGACCGATCACTTAAAATTAGCAGCTGGTCAAACCTGTGCAACCTGTAACATTTGAATATATGCTTCCCACTTTGAATTTGATACATGCTTTAAACCTACATGTGTTGATTTCTTTGGCCATCTGGGGGCAGTGCAACAAGCTGTAAACAAAACATTGACATAATATTCCCTTATAAAGTTGATATAACAGCTTCAAACAAATCACACCATCAACAAGACTGGCAACATCTACTGGCCTTGACAATATGTTTTAAATAGGCTAACAGCATTTGTTGGAAATCTGCTTTGTTACTTTATTGCATAAAAGGAGATTGCTTTATGGCACAAAACAGATGTTTTCCACCTCACTTGGGGCTACACACAGAGAGCTTCTACCTATATGAGATGCAGGACCAAATAAACAATGGCAAAAACAAAACAAAATAGTGTTGTTGTTATTGTTGACAATTTGATTTTAAAAAGGCTACATATCAATTTAAAGAGACTTATTTAAAGGCTTTCTGAAGAAAACTACTGATCTCAGAGATAGGTTTTTATATGCATATACAGACACGGAGGCATCTGATCTCACAGAGTTAAACTAAATTTAACTCAGGAAACATTCATGTGGACCAACATCTTTTAATGGCACGTCATTCAGCTTTGAGGAGCAATTAGCACATATCTGTGAACACAGACTGCAGGGTCTCTGAAGCGGGTGCAGACAGAATCCACGCACAGACGTAATAACAGAAATTCACTCTTTATTTAGAGGACAAAACAATGGTCAAAAACCACAAAGAACATTGGAGGAAAAATGTATCTCCCAGAAAACAAAACTCACTGGCGTGGCAGTGGAAAACTTTAAATCAATGGACTAATATAATGAAATAAACAGCAATTCTTTCTTAAATACTCACTCACAAGGATCATGGAGAAAGCAGTGTGGCATAGTGAGACGATCTGGCACCGAACAAAAGAACCAGTTCTTAAATAACTAGTGTAATGAGTGACAGGTGGAAATTATGATGATGATGACAAACTACACATCCACACATCCTGGTTTCAACATAAAGTACGGGACATGACACAGACGGGAGAACAATGTCCTTAGGTTGTAAGTGCAGAGTATGTGTGTGGGTGTGGGTGTTTGTGTGTGTGCATTACAGTTTTTCATTTCAGAAGGACAGTACAGTAGTTAAACAATGACCCGAAATTCCAATTTGACATCAACTAAGTTTAACATCCCCTCAACATTTAATATGCGTCATGATATGAAATGTGGCAAAGTAATGTTATTATTAAATGTGAGGTTATTGTATCAGGGACACTTAACTTGATTTATGCACTTGAATTAGATTGGTGTTGGTTGTTACCACACCCATTCTTTTTCTATTGTGATTATTGTCTTTGGGTTTTTTTGTACTTAGGTTTTATGATGTGTACTATATCCTATGTGTGTATTCTTTGCTGTATGTATTGTTTGTGCACATAATTCCTGGTAAATATATGCAATATGGCTCTGATACTTGCAGTTTCACAGTAAACTCTTTGCAAGGTTAGACTAAAGTATAAAAAGGTGACACAGTGGTTATGTAATGCAGGTGCAGGTTGTCTTTAAGCTGAATCAGCAAGCGAGCTGTGTTTCTTGTTGTTTGCTTGTTCGGCAATTAACTTTTGAACCTCCATCATGTCCTTGGACAGAACTGTCCTAGCTACATGCATCTACCCCTCTGCAGAAGGCTCCTGCTGCTCATGACAATTTTACATCCAGAGCAATTCTCTCCCTTTCCTCTGTGTCTCTGTCCCTATCTGTTGCACACACTCTAAAATAAGTCAGAACTAATCCACACACAATCTTCCATCTGCTTCCACTCCAATCTCCTGAAAAGTTGCTGATTTATGTGTGTTTTTTCATGTCTAATGTGATAGACGGGCAAACTTTTTTGGAATGCAGGGGGATTTGGGGGGCTGGCATGGCGGCTGTGGCAGCGGCGGTGGTGAAGTAGGCAGCAATTAGCGTGGCGCTAATGAACTCCCTCTCATTATCAGTGAATCAACAGGCCTGTGCTAATTACGGTTAGCAGGACAGACTCCTCTCTCCCACTGCGACGGGCTTCAAGGTCCCTCCGGAGCTGCAACACACCGGATGGTCTGCCAGCAGCCACAGGTGCAAAGCACTCACTGCCAATGTTAAAAACAGAAGATAACACATGCACACGCACACACACACACACAAACATGGGGTCTGATAAACACACAGATCCAGAGACCAATACTGTCTCTGTCATGGTGTGGTCATCTAATGCAGATGGCTCCATTACACAGCCTTTTTGTTGTTTTGTTTTACATATTTGTTAGAAATTAAAATGCTTTTAGTCCTTTATCACCCAAATGGTAAGCACATGAGAGAGGAATGATTCAAACACTTGAGCTGTTAGAGGAACTCACCTGAACATTATTAAATATTTGTAGCTCGTTCAATGTGAAAGGATAATTTCAGTTTATTACAAATTGGGTCTTATTTTCATAGCTTTAGCCATCATTCCCAACAGTAGTATTAACATTCTTATTAACCACGTTTATTGCTGAGATCTGAGAACATGCCAACATGACTAAAAAGAAGTCATAGGGCAAAGAGAAAAGAAGACCACAGAGGTTTGAAATCTGTATTATTCAATATTTTTATCAATGGCTTAAATGACTGTTCTATGTAAAACGTAAAGAAATGTGACAAACCCACAGAGAATTATCACCCTACTCTGCAGTTTGCCTCTGTTCTCTGTAGTGTTTTAGCGTCTTTCAGCTACAACAGCCACAACCGAGCTAGGAAATGTGACATACGCTTGTCAGGAGGCAAGGATATGAATGCTAATGCAGTTTCACATCTGCTGGATAGGACAATTGTTTGCTAATACTTTCGCCTCTCTTTGTCAATGTTGTATTTTCAGCCCTCTGCCCCCAAGCAACCAAAATAATCTATTAATACAACTTTAAAAAAACTCGAGGTTAGCCCAAAGGTGAATGGTAAAGCGTTCCCGGAACTCAGCAATTACTTCTATGTACAATGTAATTGTAAGCACTATAAATTATGTCAATAATAGAAGAAGATATAACCGGTCTCATCCTTTAGGCTGTACAGGTCGTGCTCTGAGTTGTGTCGTCTTAACTGCCATATTAGGACAAAATCTTATTGCAACTTCCCAACATTCCCTTTCTCTGCAAACAAGTGTTTTACAATAGACACAGCAAGATCCATTAATCAAATGTCACTTGTAAGCAAGCAGTGGCCCTCGCCTATCAAACACTTATACTTATTGAAAGCACACGTTCTAACTCCATTGATAAAGGGACTAAAGGCTTTTCAGTGAGTTACTGAGGCGAGCAAACACCAAAAAGATTCTCGGTGTCAGCCCACAGCATGAGCCATAAGATGGGACCTGGGCATGTAAAATAGACCCCCCCGTCTCTCTTTTCCATCCATAACTTAAGCAGAGATCAGTGGCTAACACTCTTAATCCCAAGGGGGTGCTTTCTGAGCTGTAATTTAAAAATAGCGTTTTAATAACACACCACTGCTACAGTACATTAATCTCAGAATTAATTATCTACCCCACCCCCAGCCTATTTACTTGAAAGAGGCTCTTTGCTGCATTTCTTGTGTTTTAGTTCTATTTATTCCAAGAGTGAGCGAATAAAGAGATGCATGTAGAGTGTCTTGTGTCGAGTGCAGTAATTATGCAGTTGCTAGTACATCAATGTATGTATATGAAAAGCAACGAATAAATTAGAGCTGCAGGGTGTCATTGGCATAAATGGTCAGCGAGGTGAGATGTTCTTAAACGGCGCGCAATCTTTCTCAGACTATGCAATGTAAACAAGAAACAATTCAATTAAGGAGTGCATTAAATAAGAATGTGAGCGTAATCTAAAGATATTGTAGCAAACAGCTGCAGTATGGAGAATATCTTCATGTTCGTTTACATTTTTATGCAAGAAAATGTTTTTAATCAAACGTCACTCCCAGCTACAGAAAATCAATTCCGAAGAGAAATTAAAGAGCATTACGTGACTCCAAGCCAGGCCTAAAGGCACCACAAATATTCAAAAACAATATTAAACTGTGATAAATAAAATATGAACCTTCTTTGGCAATATAACATTCAAGCGTCAGGGGACATGGGCACTTAATGCAAGTTAATGAAACACAAGAATCATGTTTAAAGGCACAGCAATCATTGAGCATTTGTCGAAAGGTGGTGATCGTGTTGCCGCGCCCTCTGGCAGAAGTTGCAGGCTGACAAGAGATCAAGTTGAACGCCGACAGTAATTATCAGTATATGAGCTGGGGATGTTAATAAAAGTGATGTAAAAAAATAAATAAAAAAGACAAATCCTTAGTGTTCTCTTTTCTCCCATCACTTCCTGTTTCCCTGATTGACTGACTGACCTCTATTGTCATCGCTCCACAGCTGACAGTGATCTCCACACATACATCACATTGTATGTTCTTCGGCTGAATAGCGGCGGTGTGCGTGAACTCCGCATGAGGCAGGTGCCCCCGGGTCTGTGTATCACAGATAACCTTTACAAGGAGGTGTAGTTCACGCCTCCCGGCCCCCGCACCTTCCTGCTATCACATCAAAAGATCTGGATGTGGTTAAATTCAGTCGCTGGAGAGACAGTCGAGGCTTGGCATGCATGATTGATGTTGAGTTTGTAACATTAGGTATCATAAGGTGTAATATAGGAGATAGCGTTAAGTGTAAGATTGCATTTGAGCGTGTTGAAGGAAATGGGAAACAGTTTGACAGCTCTTGGTGTTTTATGGTTTCCTGTTGGTCTTTTCTCGTTCTGGATATCTGACCATAGCAATAAAAACAAAGACCTGCTATTAATTTGTGTGATGCCATGTGTTAACTCAGTCCCCCTCTCTATCTGTGTCTGCCTTCCTTTTTTGGCTGCCTGTGTGTTTTGTCTTTCCTGCCCTTAAGAAATCCCTCACACACACATAGAGAATCCCTTGCAGACTTTCATGTTTCAATTAAGGTTTGATTGAGTTATGAAATATACAAGTCTTGCAAACCAAACAATGACAAAATGACATACATTTCTGTTGTTTGTGACATGACTCCACTCAGATTTCTGTGTCTCCTACATGACATCCTATTAATTTTGTTTATATCGAGGCAGGTGGTTGTCAGTAAAAGTCATTTTGTCAATCAATTTTTTTTGGACTGACTATTTTTCAAATGAAAAAATAAGTTGCTAATTTTGTCAGTGCTCTTTCTAGACACTGCAGGTTTAATTGCTAATTGTTAACTGGGAATGAATGCATTTGCATATTAATTAGTTAGCCCATTTGCATTTTTAATTTGCTGCCTTCAAAGGGGGTGAGATAAAAGGTCGCACAATTCTGAATAATTTAAATAATTTATGCTCCATTGGTGAAAAGAAGCTGAACAGAAGTGTTCTGCGGATATTAACCCCTGAGAGCTTTTACCGAATAAAGCACTCCAAAAATTGTTTTAACAAATCTAATTAAACGGAAAAAGGTCTGAACACACAACCACCCAGAGCACTAGGAGCTAGAGTGTGTCCTCGGGAACAAAAAACGCTCAGGAGAGAGTGATGGAGGGTGTATGGATATGGAGGACGAGACTTCCAGCCCTCCATCCGGATATAAAGGCCTCTCGTAGTCTTTTCATCATTCAGATTGATCAAATACCCCTACAGGAATGCTGATGGAGTCAGTGCTTGGTACTGTAATAGTAATTCTCTCTGAAGTTATGCTGTTTTTTTCAATGTGTCGTACTTCATAAGCAATCAAAGAGATGCATGTGCTGCGGTGGATCCTTGAAAGTTAGCCGAGACTAATTTCAACAACGAGTCCAAGTTGTCGTTTTAATGAATGGACGCCACTAGCACAAGTAAATTCATCAGATCATCACAGGGAAGTAAAAACAAATAAACAGTATTTGCAGCAATGTGTTCCTCTCTTTAACTTTCTTTTCCTCTTGTAACTACCGAAGTGTCCATTTAAAAAATAAATAAATAACGTCTTTCCATTTTTGGGTTGCAAGGAGCTGATATTTTCTCTCCCTCTTCTTCAACCAGGTCCCGACTGCATTGTGAGACTGTCTCATCTCCTTTGTCCCAGTGATCTTAATTACAGGCCCTGGGCCCTGTTCACAGAAGCCCATTTAAATCAGAACACATCCAGCTTCCATTATGGGCTTGGCATTTGGTCTTTGTGCCCATGCTCTTAAATTACATGCTGCCAATCCTAGTGGGCACGGGCGAGATGAGGAGCGGAGGATGGGTGAGAGATGAGGTGAAAGGGGGGGATGAGAGAAAGGAGAGAGGGGGCTGAGAGTAACAGCGGAGGGGGCCACAGGCTACACTTGTCGACAGAACCCCCCACCCCCACCCCTACCCTTCCTTCTCTTCTTCTGCCCTCTTTATCACAAGATAACTTATGTAAAGTAGCAGATGAAACCCATTCCCATTCACGTCGGCCTGATTGTCAGAATAAGCTTGCATTCCTTTGAAAAGTGATTGACCGCCTGAAAGGGTACAAATTAGGGGCCTGTTCGTCTTTTCTTCTCCGGTCGTGGGGTTTATTTGCGGCAGATTCACCCAGGCCCAAAATTAAGTGAACTCAGGCAGGGATGAATGGGAGAGCTCTGATTGAATAATTGATTTCCTTTGTGCGGCCTGTGTTTAAGAGGGATAACTAGACATCCTTTGGAGTGTAATGATTGTAATTACTGCGATGACTGGTCATGTCAAATATGACACAGGAAAGGACTGTTATTAACCTTTATTCTCCATATTGAAAAAAAAAACTCACCCAATATCCTCTTGTCTCTCCCGTCTGCATATGGGTTTCACCTCTGGTGGAGCCATGGCTGGTGTAGGTTGAATGCATGGATGAACTCATTCCCTGTCTTCTACTCCTGGCCCATGAAAGGTAGATGGGTAATTGACTGTACAGTCGGAGTCACTGGTGTGTCAATGACTCAGACGGCTAGTGAGCCTTGGGGTAACTCTCAAAGTACAATGCATTACGGCTCCAGAATTTAAGCGTAAAAGATAGAAGTTATAGCCGTGTTCATGATATCTGTCAGATTCCCATATGCCTTGACCTCTCAAGCAGTGCGGCCCGAATTGGGCTTTAATGTACTTGATGCATTTGAGGGCCTCAGTGAAACAGACATTCATCATGTAGTGATCAGACACAGTCTGCTGAAGTTACTGGACTTGGTCCATATGAATCACAGATGCCACCACTGATCTACTGAGACTTGTCTTGTACCAACAGTGAGGTCTTTAAAGCTGCATTATGAAGCTGTGACCCAAACACTCTCACTGTATTTGTCCTCTGTACATTTCCATATATTGTATACAGAGGCTCTTTTTTTGGCCAATATTGCGGGCAGCAGATCAAGCTGTAAACACAAAATTGACATCTTATGATACGGCAAATGTGTTAGCAAACAGTAGCCTGTTTGCACATCCAGCAGACAAAGAACAACATTAGCATTCAGATGGATTCACGTTTCTGGCTAACTGTCAAATGTAAGTCCAATATTTAATCTCCTTTTAGCTCTGTTTTGTTGTCCACCAACTCCTGAGAAAAAAAATATCTGTCTCTTTAGCTGCTAAATGCTCCACTATGTTCACTAGCAAGACATTAACTTTGTATGTCTGTCGTTTGGTGCTGGACAGGCAGGGTACAGTGGGTTTTATCAGAGCTTTGTTGCTGCCTCCTGCGTCTGTAAACAAGGTTAATGAGATAGTGAGCCAAAACAGTAAAGTTGTGGGCCATAAAAAATAAACAAAGGATGAACTGGAACTGCTGAACTGCAGAGTTGGATAATAATTATCAATGGGTTCTTCACAATAATCAACCCCTTTCACATTACACCTAGTCATTTGATCCATTGCTGATAAATAAAATATATACAGTACCAGTCAAAAGTTTGGACACACTTTCCCATTCACTTGAAATATTGTGGATTAATTCTGCTTTAAATTGAGATGCTCCACTGGAGGAATAGAGAGTTAAATGAGAAAACCCATCTGAAAATATAAATGTGCTATTTCAATAATATAGTCCTACTCAGGTTTCATTTGTAGTCCCTCCTTAAGCTGAACAGCAGAGAGACAAGAATATGGTTATAATGTCAAACTGAAACCAATCCTGGAGCTTCTCCATAGGTGAATGATTGCACTGCAAGGCCATTGTGACAGCCTCTGTGGTGACTTTACTGGGACATGTAGACATGTTATGATTCACAGCTGTAAAGCCTACAGTCAAATAAAACTCATTTGGATGTAAAATCTCAAACACTCTACGAGCCCATGGAGTCAAGTAAGTCACTAATTTGGTGTCGGTGGACCGACTACAAGTGTTGTGATATTATCAATTCAAGACTTGATCATTTCCATTTTAAGCAGCCAGTTGTGTGTGTGGATGATGTCCAAAATCAGTTGGATCACACAATTCAATGTCTCATAAAGGGTTTCCCTTTGAGCGCAGGGCCAATGGGAAACTTGAAACTTGACAGTAGTTGTTGTAGGTTAAACATACAGTTGTTTCCATAATTGTACCACATTTAAACAACTGTTCCAGAGACTATAACTGGCAACACCTACCTCATTCCAGTCATAACAAGGTCCCATCTGTAAATCTTTTCTAACACCTTACTCAGTTCCTGTTTGGACATTTTCTCCCTCCAGTACCAGCTAGGCAAGGCAAGGCAAGGCAAGTTTATTTATATAGCACCTTTCATACACGGATGCAATTCAAAGTGCTGACAACTAGCTACAACCTACAGCTATCTGTCCCATTCACCACACCACAGATCCATCCAACACCAGGCAAAACTTTTAGAGACACCAGAAACCCAGGCCTGGTTGCCCTTTAGTTGAACCTCTAGAGTCAGTCTGGCAGCAGCTGTGTAGACAACTGAAAAACTTCATTTGCAACTTCATTTGAAGCCTTTAATTAGGTACCACAAGCACTTGTACAGGGGAAGTGTGACCAGTGAGCACCCGACAGATGGCACCAGGGAAACAGTAAGGCATTTCCCACGTGACACAAGTGAGGCATGTCATATTGATATCTAGCTGTTGTTCATATGAACTGAATTTGTTTTAGTATTGGCCTCTCTTGTAACCCACTTTAATTCAAGTGATGAACATAAATTCTACATTTAATTGTAACTTTTTATGTCATTATTTGCACTGACAGGTGAGATTCAATGAAAGAGAACCCTCGCCTAAAGAAAGAATCTGAATTAAACTATAATCAATAATGAAAAGTTATTTTTTTCCCACAAGTGTGTAAATGAAGACACGTGTTTAGTCTGGAGTTGGTTGCGACTGTGCCACCCTGCTATTTGTGTTCCTTAATGACTTTCTAATTCCTCATTGGTGGGTAGCTAGCCTCCACAGCAGGCAGGCAGAGAGCAGTGGCAGGATGCCATCCAGGAACAGGTGCTCTTCCATGTTGTGCTTATGGTGTCCGTAGGCCTCAGTTACATCCTCAGTTAGAGCTTTGCTCTGAGCTTAACATTTTCCACTTACACAACCCAAATTCAACTCCACATATAGATTAATTTGTGGCTGCTGCTAACTTTGTTAGCTGGTTGCAACAACAATGAGCAGAGAATAAATAGGCCACATTTACACACTACCACTGCAGAGATCATTTAAGGATGATGTCAACCTGTCAAACACTCGGTATGAGCTCCACTCCATTGAAGACTTTATTGTATTTAATGCTTTTCACATACAAACATTATGTGAACGCAATCTTGTGACTGAAGAAGGTCATCTTTGCCAGTTCCACATCAGGTGGATGTTTTACCGTGTGAGCTGTGAAAGAATATAGTACACAATGTTGAACAGGTAATTAAAGGACTATATGAGGTTTAAATGGGGTTATGGCTGAGCCAGAATTTCTCTCCACGCTGTTGGACATGACTAGTTACTGCATGTTTACAGTGACAGTACACATAAGATAATTTTCTCAAGTGACCGTGACCTGTCAATCAAAACGAAGTTACTTGTTTGATCATTAACATAACTCCATATAAAGCAAGAAAGGTTACATCTGAACATTAGGCCAAACTGTTATGTTTGGAGGGGAATATGAAAAATGTTTACCACACAAGTTAGTAACTTGTCTTTAAAAACATCTCTGAAATGAACTTTGTTTTGCTTTGATCCACAGAGCGCTGTGGCTCAGGAGGTTCAATACTAACCTCCTGTCCACGTGTCAAAGTGTCCTTGGGCATGACTCGATGGTTGGCCAGCACCCTGCGTGGTAGCTCCCTCCTTAATGAGCGGCAACTACCTTGTAAACCGCAATGTAAATGTAGCTATTTACACCTGCAGTTCAGTAACATTTCTCAAAGAATGTAGTTTTCTGGGGGGTTTTCTTCAGATTGTTCATTCCTTTACATTACTATTTGGATGATCTTCAATGGTCCAGACACTTGTGGTCTGGTTGTTACTGTATCTCCATTTTAGACTATTATTACCATCCTTGTTATTTTTTGTTATCTTGTGACATACACACTCTTCTTCCAACCCTGAGAAACAAAAAAAATTGATTTTGTTATTTCATGCCGGTGAGAATCTTTTACTGAATCCATTTACATTTTACAAAGCTGCATTTAACTGTCAGAATCACTAAGCTAATATGTTCAGCTCATGGTCATTAACTTCTGTTCTGTTACTCTTAAACAGTACTGTGTGTTTCCATTTGTTCTCCTTCACTCCTCTTCAAGGCTTCACTCTATCACATTGGTCAATATTGACAGATTGATTTCCAGATCAGCCAATTTCCCTACATCTTTCTGAATACTTTGCAAGACTCACAAAAGGGCGACTGCAGGCAAGGGACTAATCAAGTTTCCATGCAAAATTTGCATGAGAAAAAGCATTTGTTTACCTTGATCAGCTGTTGTCAGCTTTTTTATTTTTGTCTTTTTATAGTTTTTTTGTTGCTTTTTTGCTGTCATGAAGTCTCTTAAGGTTATTAATGGTTAAGGTTATCACATGCAATGTTGTGGCATTGATGGTATCTTTGTTTTGTGGAATGACACCATAACAACTGAATTACACTGACATTAGCAAGTAAGGGTGTCCCTCTAAATCTGGCAACCCTTATTCAAAGCCTGCAAAAATATAATTTATAATAAGGGGGATGAAGTTCATTAAGTTTTGCATCAGACAGGATGACATCCCTGCCATCCCTCCTCAAATCAACCCCTGACTAGGTCAAATATAACAGAACATTCACAGCGTTTACAGTTTTATTCACGAACAATGCACATTGAAACACAATACAAGAGCACAATAGTAAAGCAAAAAACAAAAACACATTGGTGAGGAGCGATGATGTGATCTTCAGGCTCGTCTGGCCCTTCATCACTTACGGCTGCTGTGAGAGACACATGAAGGAACAGGGTTGTAAGACTTACAAGTTCATGGAGCAGCATGTAACACCCCTTCCTTCAAAGGTAACCGATGGGTACCAGAAAAATGGTATGTAGAAAGTGATCAGCTACCATGCTGTGTATACAGTATGAAAGAGTAATGAAGACATACATTTGTTTACTAAATAGCAAATCTCCATTGTTGGTATTGACTGTGGTGTGCTGTGCCCAGTATTTTATTATAAACATAATAACTTAAGTGTACATTATTTTCCATATTTTCTTCAAAAATGTTACAATTTCCAGGAATTAAAATTTACATAATTTACAGCACCATCTGATAATCAGCAAAGTCAAATGCAGACAAAAACAGAATCTTGACAGTCAGGAGCCTTTACCAAATTCCTTCAAGGAAAAACTGACACACATCCCAGAAAGTCTGTCCACCATGACACCTCTCCCCCACCACGCTGGTCAGATCACTCAGAGCAACATAATGGTACACATCTACCGGGCCTCCTCTGATCTCACCCGGGAAGGAGACAACACTTTCATATCAACGCCCTGTCATCTCACAATGTGGCATCTTCCCCTTTGAAGGTACAGTAGCATTGTTACAGTTTCTCAGATGTGAAACTCTAGCTTTTATCATCCTGTTTTGGGCACGGAGGAGAGGAGTGGGAGATGAAGGAAGCGATTTCTTTTTAACTTGGACCCACCAAAGTGGAAAGAAACAGCGTGTTGACAGGCGTGTGAAAGGAGTACTGCTGGGTCAACTGGGGAACTTCAGAGACCAGTTTAGAAGACTTCATAAAGTCTCTCCGAAGAGGAGGTGCAATAGGCAGCAGAGCAAGTACCAACACACACTGCAAATCAGAAGTTAGCATTACAGGCTAGTTTCTGTGGATGACTGCACATGCTTTTACCATATATTACTATCCATTCAGTTTTAGCCACATAATGTAAGGCTTGCCAAAGAATCTTGAGACAGAAGCCGGAGAGATTTGCTCCTTGTCCTAAATTACAAGCCAGCTGTAAACTACAAGTCCCATTCCACAGCAGGAGGATCACTCCTCCCATTAGCCTTGGCATAGTGCCGACTGCAAATGTGAGACCCGTGGTCGTCATGAGGCCCAGTTGGGACGAGGCCCTCTGTCACTCACGGCGACACATGTCATAAACTCATTGTCTTGCCATCAATCCGGAGACCTAACCACCTCCACAGCAGATGGAGGCCCAGCAGGCAGACAGGGGGCCATGCCCTGAGCCTGTGCCCCACACAGAGTGCACGCGGCAGGAGAAAGAGGGGCAACAACTATAGGGGAGCCCCATACCCTGGACTGGACCTCCTGTGGATACACCTCTGGAAGAAGTCCTAATGTTGTCCATGATTAATTAGAGACAAATGTAAGTACACTGTTACTGCTCTGTAAGAAAATAGGCTTGCTTTTGATATGAACATTTGGTCTATTGGATACCTATTTAAAAGTTTCAAATCACAGATTGTCTCCTTGTTCACCCTCTCCTTCATGTCAGCAATTATTTTGCATCACAACTGCATCCATCAGTAAATATATATACGGTCTAAAACCACAGTGAGCATAAACATCCCTCCAAAATTTTGGAGTGAAAATAGCAATAAACATGGTCTGCAAGGGATAAAGATGTCTTGCCTCCCCTGAATGGGGACATGTAATGATATTCATAAAGAGACCACCTACTGGGGGCACAGGAAAAACTGTTCCTAAGCAACAACATACACGCTCTTACAAGCTACATCTTGGGAAATTTTGACCGGATTGGGATGCAAACAACAGAAAACCTTTAACTAGGCCATGTTATGAGTCTGCTCCCTATGGCTGAGTATCGTCTCGTCTGGCAAAAATACCCCTGAATTGATGATACATACTGTATTTCCAAAAGAAAAGAAAAAACAATAAAGAGAAGAGAAGCAAGCTTGTGGTATGTTGCCAAACCAAATCTCAACCCTTTTCAGTTGAAAATGTTACATGAATGATTACATGTCATAAAATCAATGTTCCAAAATCCACCAAGGGAAAAGATCAAGTCATATTCTTCACATCAAAATGTACCTTTTGAGCTCTCTTCTTTTAAAAGATCATAAAAAGACAGTTGTACAAGTTACTTTTGAAAGAATGCCTACTTCAAAGGTCAAGAACTGGTCAACCTATCTGTCTAATTCCTCTTCCCCCTCCAGCACTCAGAAACCATTTCACATTATCAGTTGATGAGAAACCTCTGATGGCTCAGGTGCCTTAAAGAAGTATTGTGCCCATTTAATGTAATTAATTGGTGAGTCCTGTCCACCAATTTGCATCATGGGGTTACTGAATGTCAGAAATGTTACATTTGGTGAAGAAAAAATTCACAAAGCCAATGAAGAATGTAGCAATCTCCAACTGAAAGTATGAAACTACTCTATAAGGCAATGTAGGATTATGTTACATTTTCTTCTAAGAATTTTATTTACATATCTTGTGGAGGACGGATGGAAGGCTAGACATTAGACACTTTAATGCACGAGTTTCATCTTGCCGTCTGCACTGCAGTGTGTGTATTTAATGCTGTTAGATTGAGTGTGATTTTTAACACTCAAATCTTAAGTATACTTGCTATTATCCTCTTCATTCGAAAAGGCCTAAAAACAATTACTGTTCAATAATGAGTGATGTTTGTTTCTCCCTGACATTAATTACAATTAATCAAAGACAGCAGATTCCTTAAAAGCATCACTCTGCAAAGAGCTCACGGAGGTCAGCTGATAAAACATTATCTTCTGGGTACAGCACTTCCAAGAATATGATCAAACAACAGCACGGAGCGAAATAAAATCCAAAAGAAAAAACATGATAGATCATCCTCACAAATACATCACAAAATTATAAATCAGCACCTCACAACTATTATCTGCTCTTCAAATCAACACATTAATGTGAAAAATGCAAGTGCTCATAATCTTTCTGTGAAGACTCAACCTTTTATAAAAAGATTACTGATGGTAAAGATACTCCCTTAACTCTAATCTGCATCAGGTTTTGTTGTCACCAAATGACTAGTCTTTGAACAGTGTGACTGTTTCCCCTTGCTAGAGGTTGAGGAAGAGGCCAGCAGAAAGGCTTCATTGCCCTCTTGTGGCGAAAAGATATGAATTCAGCTCTATCAAGTCTGCCTTGTAATGGGCCTTCCATGCATCTCAACATCAAGACTGTATGTGAGGATGTCTGTCATGTGGGGGACACGACAAGGTAGGAAAGAGAAGAAGTGTGCGTAGCTAGAGGGAACTATGGAGAAGCTCCTATTCTTAATTCTGTCCTGTACCTGAGCAGTTGGATTTTGATGGCGTGTTTCACAATGGCAGGAGGCATGGTGTGGCAATGTGGCAGGTCAGGCAACTCAACAAGGGGCGGACCCTTAGAGGTAAGGAAGAGGCAGTATGGTAAGTCACAGGGTATGAATATCTTTAGATCAGTTAACAGTTTTAGACAATTTAACAGAACACCTTTGAAGAGAGAGAAAAGTTTAGCATACCAGGTCAAACTTGAACTTCTTGGTCTCCCTTTCGGGCTCTGCAGTGACAGGTCTCTTGGTGCTGGAGGAACTGGCACTGGGAGACGAATGTTTACTGAGCGAGGCACCTGTAGAGGAGCAGGTGCTTTTCATCCCTGGAACTGGCTCCTCATTGACTTTGAACTTCTTGGAAGAAGTTTCTGGTTGGGGAGACCGAGGTCTCTTTGTGGCCTTGGGAGTCATAGATTGTGCGGCAGGTTTGCTGAGTGTGGACACTTTAATACATGAGCTCTACGCTGATTCCCGTAGAGGACAAGGAAAATGTTTGTTTGTATTGGGTTGGTGCAATTAGCTTTGATTTACATCTTACCATAAGTTCTTGTGTTAAATGAATAGTTAGAATGAAACTGTTTAAACTAATATATTTTCTCATCAACAAAGCGTGGAATGGTTTGGCATACCTTGTCAGCTTTGAACCTCTTGGCTGGCATCTCAGAGTCTGACCAGCCTTTTCTCTTCATAGCCGATTTACCTGCGCAGAGAGGCAGTGTGTGTCTTTGGCAGCTCACTGTAGGCATGGCAGGACTGGCGACCCTTTTTTGTTCACCATTAGGCATCTGCCAGCTAAGGTTTTCCCTCATCACATGTGTGGCTGACAAGGTCATGCCCTCTTCATAGACCTTACAGCTCTCCGCTAAGCCATAGACTGTAACAGCACAAAATAAAAGAGCAATTCATAATGTCACACAACACTGCTTAATATGTAATGCATTTAAAAAAGAGAAAAATAAAACATACTAGTGTCAGTAAAGGATAGGAGTTCGAAAGACAGGTCTATTTTTAGGTTTTTGGACACCTCCATGTTAAAACCAATCAGCCATGTAGTACTCATCCCATCTCTGAAACAGATAGAAATACAGAACAATGAGATTACAGTAAGTAAAACACATTAACTACCAAACTAACTAGCCAATTTATTGCAAACTGAGAGTAAATATATAGCATAACAGCAAAAACATGTTAATAGAAAAGGGTATGGTATTAGAAATGACCATTAATGGCTTAATTCTCAAGAGATCTCACTGACATCATTAAATCATAAAGTCACGTGTCCCTACTTATCATTGGCCTTCCTGAATCCAGGGAAGGACTGCAGATTCACATGGGCCAGGGGAATGTGCACGTTTCTCTCCAGAGTTCCCACCAGGAGTCTGATTTTAGACTCTACCAGGCCAACCCTGACGAAGTGCACAAAATACAATTTCCAGAGAGTGTAAAGCACTACAGTAGCTGGAAATAAAATATTAAAACTGTTTTCCCCCTCAAAGGCGTGAATGAGGAGCATTCTCACCCAAAGATTTAAGATTGTCTACATAAATGTCTATGTTCGTTCCAGTTCTACTTAAACTTGGCTTCTCATTTTCTTTGCTCTGTGTACTCACCATTCAAAATGCTGCTTCTCCGTAGCCGACTCTGCTTTCAGCAGAACGTAATGCCTTGAAACATAAGAGACAGAACAATGGCAACAGACGTCACAGCATTGTGCCTTTCCAAGCAGGCTGGAACCATACTACATTAATCATATATCCTGTTTTACCAATAGCTAAAGAAATGTATGATCAATATTTAAAACAGGCCACGGTACAACACAGTGAGGAAAGTAACAAAACGAATATGGATACTAGTCTTCATTATATTATAAACTTTAAACATAACAATTTGAACTATTTCAAAAGACAAAACCTCTGTTGACTGGGTTCAAATTTTTGTGGCGACTGTAATGAGTCTGTGTTTTACATTTTAAAAAGCTTCTGAAGCTGTAAACAATTGTGCACTATATCAATCACTTCTTCCTCAAGATGACAACTACATAATTAGCCATATCAAGGACACTATCTGTTCTGACACAATCACGAAATAATTACTAGATAATGAAGAGTTTCAGTCCAAATTAGGCAACGTAAATTCAAACAGGACACAATATATTCAATGCAATAGAAATAGGAGAAACTCCAGACTGGTCCAGGAACAGATTTGCTGATTCAAATCTCCAGCAAACATCTTCTTAAATCACTTGAAGAAACTTCAGTCTGTTTTTTTTTTATTAATAACAGCAAACAGAAAAACCTGGTCTGTGCATCCATAAAACAATCAGCATTGAACTATTGATTAAAAGTACACATTTAAGTCAAATAGTGCTTATATTGAGGGATTAAAGGTTAAACAAAAAATAATCTAACTTCTTAAATTATTTGAACAAACTTCTGTTAATAACAGCAAATAACAAAACCCCGTCTGCACCTTCATCAAAAAAAAATCAAAATCAAGTACAAGTTGAAGTCAGTCACACAAAAAAATAACAACAGTTATTATAAAGAAAGCAAGTAGCTAAAATAGGTTTTGCACATTCATTAGACAATAGGCATTCAAGTATTCATGTTCAGTTTACACAACATCATAGTATCAATTACATTATTCAAAGAGTTTTTCTTAAGTAGCTCACTTTAAGCCCAATGTGTAAAAACAAATGACTTCAAGTCTACATAAGACATGCTCTTACTCTTAAAGAGTAAGACATACAACACAGTACACAAATAGTACACAATTTGAACTAAACCATGTGTTTTTGTTCAAACAGGAGTACAGGAAGGGTTTACTTTCTTACAACCAAGTACATGCATCTTGTCATTAAGAAAAAAAAAAAAATCAAAGATTGGCCTTCTTTGGCATAATATAATAATTAGAAAAGGCTTAAGGCATTAAGGCTGAAGAAGAAAGTTTTTCTCAGTTTTTCTCAGGAAAATGATCAAAACAATTACAAACTTGGTGGAAAGGCCATTTTCCATCTTTGGACAGCTTAATACATACTTGTACTTTCCAAAAAAGTCAGGTGTTTCAAATAATTTGGACCAGGCAACTTTTTTCTCCTGAATTTCCTCAGTGATGGCACGGCCTGTGAATGGAAAGAAATGCTTGTTAAAGTCTGTGTTAAAACAAAATCCAAACTTTTCTTACATAATACAATCCTTGTAGGAGCATGGTTTGGCTAAATCGTGGCAGCTTCATCCAAAACAGCACAGTAATTGACTGGCGACTGATATTACATTAATAGAGCAAACAGGAAAGTTCTGAGATTGTGTTAAATCAACTTTGTTACAGTAAAGTGAATCGGCCCACAATGCAGTGTGAGGATTTGATGGAGCTGAGGGAATACATACCCCGCTGGATCTCCTCCATTATGATGGCAAAGGTGGAGGGAGACACGTTGAAGGTAGTGTTCTGCTGCGGGTATGCCGGGGTGATGATGGGCATCAGGTGGCAGCGGTCACTCGGCTTAACCTGGAAATGCACAAGAACACAGATTTTCTGCTTACCTGTGCTTTTTAGCCAATCTGATAATTAATTGAGTGAAAGGATTATATATGTGTAGCCTAAAATCTTGATAAAAATCCTCCTGAGGCCTTACCCTGGGATCCCAAACAGGAAGATTAAAGTCTCGGTCCTCCACTCTCTTCAGAAGAATTGGGACTGGCCAAACCCTGCCACAAAACACAAGAGTGTCAGATCCACTGATCCTCATCTGCAACTTTTACAAAGGATTCACATGCAGCTACATTTCTCAGAGTGGAAGATGGTAAAAACATCTCCGTACTGTTACACTATCAACACACAGACAATGAGAAATTGGTTATTGTAGTAAATGCACAGAGTACAAGTTCAAATGGGCACAAGGCAACAAGACATAAACTAGACCCACTCATGGTCAAGTGAGGTGACTACAGTGCCAAGTGCCCTTTAGTAAACCCAATTCAATTATTTTTTTCATTTTAGGACACCAGAAATGCCGGGACAACTCACCACATTGAGAAGACCTTAAAGAATTTGGTCACCAGGGTGGACACTGTTGCATTTGGGTACACCTGGCAGATTCTGGCTACCAGTATGGCCCATGACACACCACCTAGGAAGCCCATCATGTTGGAGTAAATGTTACGGCCTGAAGGGGAATAAGAGGATGAAAAAAAAGATTAAGACTCCAGTGCACAATGTTACCTAATGTTAACAGTGGCCTGCTCTAATTTTCATACAGGAAACCTACACGATACCCAGGAGATGTCCTTAGCTCCTTGGAAGAGTGATCAGTTTAATTTGAACTTGGCTATAGTTAAATTAAATATTGACTGTTAAGATGACTCTACACAGATACCTGAACACGTGTCTTTTTTTAGACAGAGGCACCAGCTATGCAGGTAAGCACACCTGTGCATTGTATATTTCTGTAAATTAGTAACTGGACTGTGGTTGCCTGGTAGCAAATGTAGACAAGACAAACAAAATATCCATGGCAACAAGAGACACTGAAACATATAAGCCATGGTAAAGAAAAAAGAACAATGGCTGTGTCTAAAATGACTCCCTTGTACACTATTTCACTATTACCTACACAATAAACACTCATTAACTCCTTAATCAACTCCATGCTGGATACTAAATTAAGAGTGTTAGTAATCAGTTTGCATCACTGACAGTTTAACTGTAAGTTATATCTACTTAAAATACTGTGTTGTTTGATTATTTAGCAAAAGGTAATATACATGATACAGGCACTAATGTTTTATTAATGTTTTACTAATGTGAGCTTTTGAGGGCACAATTTAGTGCATACATTTTACACTAAAATTTGGGGAAGTCACATAGAATTTCAGGAAATAAATGTAGTGCAGTAGATAGCACAATGATTTCAGATGCAGTAATCACATGGCCAACACGGGGCAGTCAAGTTTGTGTAAATGTGTAATTATCATGTGGACAGGTTCAAAATAATTATCCACCAGTTCTACTCAAACTTAACTAGTTGTGTGTGTTCAACTCACGTTTGGCCCAGTGCTTGATGGCTCTCAGAGTGAGCCGGAAATTATGGATATTCGGAACAAGACTGAGGATCTCCTCTGAAACTCTGTAGCCTACAAAAACAGAATAAGAAAAAGGTTAATGTAGAAACAGTCACGGTAATAAGGGTCAACTACAACTGGACAAAATCGTACACCGCCATACTTCACAAAAACATTCCTGATGAGTACAGTTGTCAGGTACTAATACTGCAGGAGTTCTTTAAGCTGATGCTTACCATTAAGACTCTTCACACATCGTTTGTCTATGTTCTTCAATATGTTGTCATTGAGGAGGTCTAAGTTCTCAGGAATGCTCCTGCATGCAATCTTGGTAAAGACTAAGTCAATCTAGTAAATAACAGGAACACAAAAACTAAGATTAAGACACACAAGCAAAACTTTAGTGGAGGGATACTGCATTTTTTTCTCTCTAGCCAAATTACCTCAATCCAATCAAAGGTCAGTTTAATGACGGGGACGGATGCCTCTTCAATCGCCTAAAGATAGCAATATTGTCATTCACTTGAAACAAGGAGAGATATGTCCTTTGAATTGTTTGCAGTGAATCACTTATAAGGCTTACTCGTATGTCTTTGACCTCCTCCTGAGCTTTCAGCTTTTTGAAGAAGGAGGCGAAGAAGTCTTTTCTCTCAAGAAATCCGGGTCCGACACAGAGGGCGTCAATATCAGCACCTGTCAAAACAGCACAGATTTATATGAGAAGAAAGCTTCTATTTAAATGTGTAACAATGCGGAGAACAACTATCTTCACTTTCAGAGTACTTTCAGAGGACGTAACGCACCACCGAAGGAACCTAGGTGCTGTGTGTCCCTTCAATAAAAAGTTCCACTTGTGAAATGTACGGCTCACAAATGTATCACACAGCAACTTCACATATACAAGCTGCCACAGTCCTGACATGCTCATGAGGAAATTAACTGTTACCTTTTGAGTGAACTCCCAGATGATAGGAACCAAATGGGAAGATCTTGCCTCCGACGTTTTCTGTTACCATTTCAGGTAAGTTCTAGTATCAAAAGAGATACATATAAAAAAGCATATACTACGCAATAACATGTTTTCAGTATCATATAGGTTGTAACTTCTGAAACAATGACGTAGATAGAAAAGATGTCTTACCATTGATTGACAGATTTCTTTTAGCCACTCCTTATAGAGTGACTCCAGTCGTTTGATGACCTTCTCTCTGCAAATAAAACATAAAGCGCATTTTCAAATATTGTAATTTCTCTGAAGTAAAGTATGATAAGGTCCCTTCCACTTGTAGTCTACCAATTGCAGGATTGTTTAACTGATTACTCTGTATGCAGTAATGACAAACCCAAGAAAAGGGTTTCAACAGTGACATAACACCCAAGACAGAGTCACACAAACAAACTAAAGTTTTTATTTGAATCAGTTTTACCCCTTCAAGCTGTATTTATTACAATATGATAATAATGAAACATTAAAATATGTATCATACCTGTGATGCAGCTCCAAGTTATCCTCAAATACACCGTATGACTTCAGAGTGTCAATCAGCCTTTTGGTCTGAATCAAGTCTGCCTCTTCGGGCAGATCCTCGCTGATGGGACCAGATATCCCATACCACTTGGGGATTTCTGGGAATAGTGGAGCTTGACTTTTAAAAGGACTGAAAAGGGACATTTGCACGTTAGTGCAACAGTCATAATGCAAAAAAGTATATACAAGCACAGCTATATCAAGGATTTTTGGTAGGGGTGAAAAGGTGTGAATATAAGGTGCCTTGAGCCCTTCATTGTGCTAAGGAATCTGAAATAACTATGTTCATATACCCCATCATGATGCACATATCAATACCTGTCCAAAACATGAACCAAATCACAAGCTAAGTTACAGTAAATTCAACAAGCACTGTGAATTGCCTGTACTCATGATTTTACATTATCTAGATATTTTAAAAAAGCAGGAAAAAAGGAGACACATGTCCTTACCAAGACATTGTAGCAACAATTAGGTACTTCTTTGTTTTTGTTTCGAGTCAGAAATAACTTCTTTTCTCTCAGTAAAGCACATGTTGTCCACACAGCAGGTGTCACGATATTGTCCGGATTTAGGAATACGTGTCCTTCACTGTGGCGTCACAGCTCTGTGGACGCGAGTCAGAGAACGACGAGACGTCAGCAGAGTAAGAGATGCGCCAGCGTCGACTGTGTGCTGCGTTTGTATTGGCGCCGTTTCTTGCACAGATGCTATCCGGTGAAATGTTTCTGTCTAAATATGAATGGTTTTGACTCTACCAGTGCTTTTTGTCAAATATATTAATTATCGTTAGCGCATTTGTTTTGGGACTACACGGTAAAATGATCAGGAGTGACATAAATCTGACTCTCGGTTTAAAAGATTTACAGGAAAGGATGATTTCAAATACATTCATAACAGAAAAAATTCTAACCAATTGGACAAAAGTAAGTAAGTTTAGAATAAACTCCGTTGCTGTCTCTTATAGAAACCACCCAGGTACCAGGTGTTCTAGCTAAACTTGCTGCACACATAGAGATTTCTGATCCCGGATCAGTCAGTTCATTTCTGGATTAGTTTCTCACCATATGATCTTATCAACCAAGCACAAAAAGTGTGAACCAAGGCCAGAGAAAGAGTTAGAGGTTGTAGAGGTTATTTCATACTAGCACTAATGCACTATTAACTAATGCACCAACACACGTCCAAAGAAGGCATGTGGTTTTACAAGCCTTTCAGTAATGTACAGTATGCAGGGGAGACACTTGACGGTCAACTTAAGCATAAAGAAGTGCACGGAAATAGACTCCTACTTTTGAGAAAACAATAGTATGTAGTATCTGCAGATGAAAATGAGCCTGTGTGGCTAAATCTGCCACATTTACATGATGGAGCCAAGTCCCTTCTTAAAACATGTTTTAACTCATATAAAAAGAACAAAGTTTTACAGTTATCAATATCAAAATAATAAACAGTGGGTGGAAATTTCTATATTTTAGAAAGTGGTGTGCATGTGAGTGTATTTTGTATATGGCAATCTTTGTTCATCCACAACTTGTCATTGAGCAGGTCCATAATTTCAGGGATGCTCTTCAGTGCCACCCAGGTAAAGACAAAGTCAATCTAGAAAATAACAGGAACACAAAAACCATATTTTAATTGCACACAGCCGAGCTTTTACTTTGTTCTCTACATTACATTCCATTTAGCAGACGCTTTTATCCAAAGCAACTTACAAGTAAGGAGGTGATCGGGGGTCAAACCCATGGCCTTCTGGTTGATAAGCACACAGCTGTACCTCTCAACCACCACACCTCTCTAGCCAACTTACCTCTTACCTCTTCCTTAAAAGAAGAGTGAATATTGGACTTAACCAGACTAACATCTTTAAATGAAGGCAAGGCAAGGCAAGGCAAGTTTATTTATATAGCACCTTTCATACACGGATGCAATTCAAAGTGCTGTACAGAGAAAAGGACAACAACAAAAAAAAGCAGTAGTTATAATCCCAAT
>JAVQJD010023134.1:0-63081 GCA_036023655.1 Nannoperca australis
GCAAATGACTTCAGTGTTTTGTTTAGGGGGGCTGAGGGTGGTGAAGCCAGCATGACTTCTGCTCACACACTTTAATTCAGCTGATGCAGGTGCATGGCTAATTGCAGGTGTGGCACTGGCCAGCCTCCACCTCTCTGTATATCCTCGTCCACACGCGCACGCACACGCACGCACACAGAGACACGCACTCAGACACTTGGCTTTCCGTATAGACATTAGCCAGGTACTGAGAGAATAGATCGGCAAGCACCTCATTTGCATTTTGCCATTCAAACTCTGCTGTAAGTCTGAGAGAAACTGAAGGGCCCTATTCAGAAATGTTAATAGTCTAGTGGGTATCACAGTGTGGGAAAGCTAAGCACAAACTTTCTGTGTGAGGAAAATTTACAAAAGACTTACTGTGAACTGTTAGCTTATTGTCCCTGTAATAAATAATGGGAGGAAATTCAGTTCCTGAAGGACGGGCTGTAATATAGCAAACGTCAAGTCCAGCAGCAAATGTGGAAGAGCAAATTCTATATTGGAAAGCTTTCATTTTCATTTTATCAGTTAAACAAGATTTTAACCACAGTCACTTTTCATCTTTACTCTTTTTAACGTTTCATTTTTGTACTAAGCCATCTTTTTTTTTTTTTCTCTTGTAAATGTGATGTGAGAAATACCCCAAAAATGAGAGCGGGAGGGGGGAAAAAAACTTCTTAATGAAACCTCGCTCTCCAAATCCCAAATGAGAGGAAATTACTCATCAAGTGATTATGAAACTGTTGGCATTATAGAAATCAGAGTGAAAGAATAGAGTCAGGAGGAAAGGAGGGAGGGGGTTGGCAATTTGTTCTCAATGGACAGCGGATGAAGAGGTGGCAAGTTAAAGTCTCCAATCTGAAGGGTCTCCTTGTAAAGCTAATTCCAGTTAATGGCCAGGGAACAAGGCTCCACTAGCCCGCTGTATCTGACTTCCTGGCTCCAGGTAATCAGACTGACATTAATGCAGGCGCCAAAAGAGACACCTCGTCATCAGGAATTTTCCTCATTGGCACCGAAAATGCCAGGCTGCACACCTCTGACTGCGTGGCCCCCACATCTATTAACCTTATTGATTTGGAGCCCTGCTGAGCCCCTCCAGAGCTCCCGCCCCCCTGCTGCTGGACTGAAGTGGATCAATCCTACGCCGGGGGCCACAACTCGATAACAACCCGGTGCCGGAGACTACTGTTTACAACCTGAAATGAATACACACATAGATGCTGCGCTGTATATTCACCATCTATGGGCACTTTTAAGATAGTTTACAAGTTTTATTAAGTGTAATATATATCTAAATGAAGTGACTGCAAGTATTCAGCCATGTCCAGTTGTGTTATTTCAAATAGTGTTGAATAACAATACCGAAATATGAAATTAAATATGGATATTTGTCAAAGGAGCAAATACAGTATATTAACCTCTGCTGCTACGACCAATGTAGTAGAAACTATTCTGCTCATTGATTTTTTTCAGTGCAGTTAATTTACACTAACAAAGTGCCCTTCAGAGTAAATATTCTGCATCAAACACTTCAGGCAATCAGCGTACTCTGCCCCACAATCGTACACTTAAAGTTTAATCAATGCAAATTACATGTAACAAACCATTGGGACGATAGCTGTCGAAGCTCATCACTCTCACCGGTTTGTGCAGTGGAAGGCCATGTGACCACACAACTGTTTACTTGGTGCTCTTGTGTGTGTAAAAGTATTTTTGTTTGACGCTCCTCTTCGCTAGTAATTTAACACTATCCGTTGGTTTTCATAAAGTGATTCACACACATCAAATCAAGTTTGCTCTGCGACGAGCCAAGTTCCATTCCTTTTTGAAGTGGGGTCTCAAGAAAAAAGAGGCATCTGTGAAAACAACCCACTGTGTCTTTAAACTTTGAGCACATTCTTACGGACCAGCTGTAACAACTCCAGCAGTCCAACAACACTAGGAAGTCATTGATATCTATTGTAACACTATGGGACCTTTGGTTGGAGTCTACTATCAACATCATGACTGATGCTGTTTAAATTTCGCAACAACATTTCATCTTCTACGCCGCTACAGCACGGCAGAAGTGGCAGCAGCGCCACTCGCATCTTCTGCAAATGTAAATAGCTGGTAATACTGTACCATTTACTGTGCCAGAGTGGGAAGCTCCATGTGGCAGTATAGCGCTGGATGCCTGGTAAGCCACTACAGGCTCTGTGTGATGGAAGCATAAGCATCAGTGTCGAACGGTTGGTCTCATCTGCGACTCATCATCAGCCAGTGGAGCCCAGCAGGGGGAAAAATGTACACCCAGGGCAAATCTGTAAACACCAATTTAATCTGCATGGAGAAAGTTACTGTCATCAGCTGTGACAGCAAAAGCCTCTGGGCCACACCAATGCGCAAAGAGTCACTCTTCTTTCCCCAATATCTCTGTCAAATGCAGACATTAAGCCATTATGGACGTCAAAAATCTGCCATTGAGAAGTTCTTTTCTCTCTGCCAGTCAAAGCTGCGGAGTGGATTCTACCGGGCCACAGTGTAAATGATGTGGATACCCTGCAGTTCTTCCTTTACATTAATTGCTGAAAAAATTGCTCTTGACCTTTTGGAATTAGAATTAGAAAATTTAGCATTTACCACCATATAATTATTCATGTTTCACAAAATGATTTTCTTCTTTTGACAATTATAAGGCAAGCAGCAGTGAGGAAAATTTGCAACCCTTAATGGTCAGATCTTGTTGTAATTAATTTAGGGTCACACTCAGACTTAAGAAGATTTTCCACATATCTGTAGCTTTTTTAACTGACTGCGGGTGTAGTAGTCATGTTGTTTCTTGGCAGCAGTGCCAGACTAAAGCAAAGTCAACACCAGGGACGATGAACATTTAACAATAATGAGAATTACTAGCGGTCCCTCCCCTGTTTTTCATACCCTAACATCCTGATTTCATGGGTGACACTTAGGGACCCCCCAGGCTCTCTAATGTGCGCTTGGGGATCCATGTGGTAGTTATAGCCAAGGCTTTTTACAAACACAAGGATAAGTGTAGCAGTACAGAGGAAATGGGGAAATGTAGCATGTTCTTTGAATTTGATTCAATGCAAATCTCATGCAAGCCGAATTTAAAAGCACTTTCTTTAGCTAAACAGTTGTGTACACATAACTAAAGCAACCATGTGTCTGGATTTTCTTTATGTCCTTCCAGTGTTGGCATTCTGTAGCTGATTATCAATGCAAACCTCAAACTGTCAATGTGACCACTTCATGCTAGCAGTTCTTTTACCACC
Organism: Nannoperca australis; assembly: GCA_036023655.1. NCBI lineage: Eukaryota > Metazoa > Chordata > Actinopteri > Centrarchiformes > Percichthyidae > Nannoperca > Nannoperca australis. Next base: position 3,300 of record JAVQJD010023134.1, read on the forward strand.
AGTAGAAACTGATGTTACTGGACTGGTGGCCTAGCATCCACGGTCTGCGATCTGTCAATCCCATTTGGGGTCACCGTGTTTGCAATGGCAGGGACTTACACGGTTCAGCTGGCTTGGGCCCAAAGAAGGGAAGGGGGCCGGCCGAGCGGGCTATCGCACTGCCCCCTGGGGCGGCTCCTGACAGACTAGGAACATCAGGACAGATTTGGGAAGGCAATGTCGACGGGGGAGCATGGGAGGGTCCGGCAGCGAGGGAGCAACCCTGCAGCAGGGCAGCTTCCCAGAATTCATTACTCACAGCTAATTTACAAACAAGGGGAAAATGTGGCTACAGGACAGGCAAAGGCTTGTGGCCTGCTGCTATTGCTCTGCCACGTTTACATGACTTCCCAATCCTAATTTTCCTTGGCCAGCTTGGGGTAAAGTATTTGAAACTTCCATATGGGTTGATGGAGTTGAAACGGGGATCACTTATTTCTTTACCACCGCCCTGTGTACTTTTGCCTGCACTCAGGAGCAGTGGATGTGGGAGCCCACTGAGTAAATCCTGTACAGTATCTGACCTTAAAAGATAGTCTACTCATAAACGTGCATATAAAGTAGGTGATTTGATTTACCTTACACTGTGTATATTTTCTATCTAATCAAATTGCGGTCCTGCAGGTCCTTGATTCACTTTAAAGATGCAAGAGGTTGGGGAACGTCTCCAGGAGAGCCACATATTGTATCACCCCTGCTGCTTTAACCCATTTACTTCATATCACCAAGCCAAGGCCAGGGATTCCAGCACCGGAGTGGTTTTACGTAGTGCTGGGCTAAAATAATTAGACGACACCTCCAATTGTCTCGTCACCCACTTTAACCAAGACATTCACAGCCGCTAATTGAATGAGTTAAAAGGAAGGAAAGCCCAGACAATTCCAGTAACTCGTAAATCTTCCATAAACGTTATTTGTTGGGGGGAAAATGGTGAATCCCATGCTGTTAAATTCCTGAGGCCTGCTGTTGTCGATTAAAAGGACAATCAGCTGGACACCCCCGTCCTACTGTGTAATGGTCAGTGGCCAGGCCAGCGACCCCTGCTGCATTGAGTAAATTAACACTGGGCAGGACATTCTCTGTTGTTTTAAATCACTATACAAATACATAGGCAACAACCTCGGGAGGCCAAATGTCAACACAGACCCAAAAAGAAATACTGTTTGGGAAGCCATCATGTATGTAAACACTAGCCATGAAGCTATTCCACTTATTTTCCTGACTAGCTGTTGATTGGATGCTAACTGTGAGAGTATGTTGTCAGGGATGGTAGAGGAATAAAGTGGCGTCTAATTGAATATTTGCTGTTGCTGTAATGCACAGTTGCATTTAAAAGCTATGTGTTTTAAGGAGATGGCACTCAATAGAACCCCAAAATTGGAGAAGATGACCTTTAAAATGTTAATAGATGGTCCTAGTATTCATGCTGTAACCTACAAAGAAATTGAATTACACAGGGATAAAGCATAATTAGATACCATTTAAAAAAGGAGATAGTCTAATTATTGGTGAAGCAGCTTAAGTTGCTTTGCTCCTTAATTGAAGTACATCATGAATGCAGTGTGAATCTGTCCTGGCATGTTCAAACCAAATCTAAATCTTAATTAAATTTTGTGTAAAAGAAAGTGTTAGAGAGGAGACTTAATCCATTTAAAGGGGGATGGTGAAGGGCTATTAGAAGGTGTTAATTCGTTAATCAGAACTTTGTGTGGCTATCCTTTACTATATTGAAGTCTGCAATATATTTGAACCACACAGTGGGAGGTGTATACAAACAGCCTCTAGCCATTGTGGATGTGTAGGTGCTCTGCCAGGGAATTAGAAAAAGGCATTGAGTGAAGTCAGGGGGAAAAAAGCTCACGATTGTGTAATATTGTCTTTTTCATGTGTTTTCCCCATTTTCCATCATGTTGTCCTATTATGCCACTCTGTTGATATTTCCTATTGAAATGAGATCATCCTCAAACAAGTACCTAAGACAGGTAAGCCATGAGTGGCCGTGCTAACAAAGGCTCCACAGGGGTCAAGTTCCTGTGTAAAGCCTTGTTAATGACATCATAATGGATGGAGGACTATGGTCTAACTACTGACTACAACTTCAAAGTAGGTGGGAGATGGAGAGAGAAAAGAAGCTTAGAAGATGAGGAGACCTTTCTATGACCACGTCCTCTAATAGAAACACCATCCATCCTCATGACGCAGCATGGCCTCTTGGTCTCAAAGCCTCTAACTGCAACACAAATATATGCACAGAAATGCACAACAAAGCCAATTGCTTTTAAGCCCGCAATTGAGTTTTCTAGTCCTAATACAGCTGCTGAAGAAGCAGTGTGCTATTCATGATGCTTTACTGCCAAAAAAGAAAAGTTGAGGACACATCCTTGACAAAATCCTCTTTTCAGACATAATCCACCTAGCACCATTTTACTTGAGGAGTGGAGTGTGTAACATCTGATCTTATCCCGACAGCTATTCAGCACTATAGTGCTGGGTTGATTATGTTCCTGGTACACACAGGACCCTTTCACTCCGTAGTGCCTTCCCATCACACCTGGGATAATAAAGAGGATTTAAACAGGTCTGAATAGGTTAACCAGGTGTTGAAACAAATAATGGTTTAAAATTGTAATTAACATGGCTTGAATAGAGCATTGCTCTTGGTAAAGGTCTCCTCTGTTGAATGACTTTGGTATGCAAGGGAACACAAGACTGAAAGGGCCCCGTCTTTGTCACTGGAGAGAATAAGGAACTAATGGGGAATTAAGATCTTTAGAGCCTGTGTGCTTCTGTTATATGGCTTTTCCCCTTTTCTTCAAGGATGTAATGCCACAGTTCATAGTCCTGCCCAGTGAATTAGTTGCACTTCCCATAAATGTTTAACTGCTGCAAGTGTGCTATGGTAAAATGTAACCTAATTAAAAGAGCATGTGCTCGCTTACGACCACAGTTATTCCAGAAAACCACTAAAGACAAGAAAACAAAGACTAAGTAATGTATCCAACACAAACATAACATGTAATGTTATTTTTTGTTTTTTATTAAAAGCAGCTTCTAATATTCTGCATTAAACATTGTCATTATCTATAAATACAGGCATGGTATACAGTATGACATTTTCAACCCTTGTCTAACACTTATACATGGAAAGCATTAGCATTTAAATGGCCTTCTATTCTTATTGTGGGCATTTCATTATAAGCCTCTGTGGTCAAAAACACATGCTGTCTCTGTGGCTGACATAGATGAAGAGCACAGACACTGTAAAGGTTTAGAACAAGAGGTTAGCATGCAGTCGTAATTTAGAGATTTCATTTTATTACAGCAGTGAGAAGAATCTTTCTTTTGTGTGTGTCCATCATTTTGGTGTATAATTGGAGTAAGGAACCTCCACGACATTAGAAGCTCACATTTTCATCTCAGCTGCAAGTAAGTCAAAGCCAAAGGGTCACATTCTGCAAAGTTTCCAAACATCAGCCGTAGAACTTCCACACTGTTCTTCATTTCCTCTGAGTGTTTTGAAGCCCCCCACGGAGAAGGTCCTAATCTTGACGCATCAAGCAATGAACAGAGAAAAAAGGCTGATTGCAAGTGATTGACAGGCCATGCGGTTACCACAGTAACTCCTTTTTGGCTTTCTATGGACGTCCAATTCATCATCAGAATTAGATGACTCTAAAGGGGCCTATTATCATAAGGGTGCACATGTGAGTGCCGCAATCGACTACCTGTGAATTGATCGAACTGTCTGAGTCAAGCACTCAACATGTGTGTTAAAAAGTGTGAGGAGAATGTCAGATTTTCAGATATTGTGCCGTATTTTACTTTTGCTTGGTTGCTTTGTGTTTTATTGCTCTTTTACAACCACTGGTGAATATGTGGTGTTTTACTTTTAGGTCCGTTCTGTCATTTTATAGGATTATGGATTACTTGCTTAGAATAGTTTTTCAACAGGAGTCCAGTGATGAATGGGCAGTTTCACATGCAGATGCAGATCATGTCACTGAACTATTAGTGCAAGAAAGAAAGGGAGGAGAAAGCATAGATAAAAACAATGCACTCGTACATGTAATGTTTTATGTGCAATGGCACTTCCACAAGAAAATCTGCGTTACTACCAAAATGGAAGTTTTGATGACATAACAGGAAAAACAGCCATTTCACCCCTGCAGAGGAATGAGTAATGAGCAAACATAACCAAGCTCTGTCTCTTCATCTCTCTCTTTCTCTCTCTCTCTCTCACACACACAAACAAAAATACCAAATGGTGTTGTTGGCACAGTGCAGATCCTCTGTATAAAAAGGTAATCTACGCTATGATGAAGGAATGTTGTCTTCATCTGTTTCCGGATGGCTAACGTACGACTTTATTAACTTTTGGCTGTTTAGAAGTGCCTTTGCACGGGATTTACCATTACATTTATGCACACACAAGCTCACCAGAAATTGAACTGAGTGGTATCCCATGATGTAGATAAACATCATTTTATGAGTTTGTTGATCTGCAAATAAATCTGGAAGTAGGAAATCTCTAAATGTTTAAAAAAAAATACAACTCCTATGGACACAGATTTTCAGCAGTGTGTGTTTATGTGCCGGTGTTTGCATGGTCAGGAAGCAGGCCAAAGCAAGCGTCAGCATCAGCGTCAGTGCTGTGTAGCGTCAGTGTGTCAGAGGCAGCGGGGGCCGTTGCACCCATGCAGGCTTCCCATCAGCGCAGGGATGGAGCTGAGTCGGCCAGACAGCACCGCGGCACACTCCAAACTTACTTAGTGTAATTAAAGTTGAGAAAGGTTAAAGTTTGACAGTGAGACGAGACGAAGGGTTCTTTCTCCCAGGCAAGAGACAATATAGGGTACCTCGTCAAACCGGCTAACCGGTGAAGCCCCTGACCCTCCTGGAAAGCAGGGGAGACACAGTGGAAATGCAGACACACATCCAGTATCATGATTAGGTGCTAGGCCTTGAGAGGAGGGGACAATTGTGTGTACATGTAATTAAATTGGCCAACCTTTTGTGGCACTGCTATTCAGGCAGATCCAGGAACATCCACCCGGAAGAAGGAGTGTGTAATAGTCTGTGATCCGTGTCTGGAAGGAGTGTGTGGATATGCTGAGGATTTAATCCTTAGAACAAACACAACAAGATGTAGTGTCAACTCTAGAGATGCAGGGAATTTAATGGCTTGAGAATGCCCCAGATTGGCTTGTCAGCAATTCACGAGTCGAGGTTTGAGTTTAAAGGTAAAATAGTGTGAGCCTGCCTTTAGTGTTATGTTATTTGTTAGTGAAATGGCCTTTATTTGATGAAGTGGCTGGATAAAAAATATGTTTTTGTTTGATGTGGCAGCCACAGGAAGTTAAATGAAGAGCAGTTTGTGGTTTTCAGTAATAGCTTGCAATTGAACCTTTTTAAAGGTGGTCAATGGCTGTCTTTAGAGATATGTTTCACCATTTAATGTCGCTCCACAAAGGAACAAGGAAATGGCCGTCTGTAAAGGCCATAGGAAAACAGAAAGGAAAAATATAAGCCCTAACATATCAGGTCTTATGACGTACTTTCTGTATTCTACCACAAAAAAATTATTTAAGGACAAACGATGGATAGAAAGGATTTATATGACAAAGGTCAACTGTAATAAATATGTATTACTACCATTTACTTATCCTTACATACATTCTTTTTATAAACTAAACGTTCAGTCTTTATATGTCTTTTCTTTTCCTTCTGCTATATCCCTGACATGTAAAAGCAGGCCTATATACCTATACCAATAAAAATGTTAAAAGAAGTAGATTACCCTTTTAGGAAATCTTACCATTATAGTTTTTTTTATAGATATTACATATTATTTATTTAGTCATTATTATGTGCTTCCCTGTGGTGCCCCTATAAACATGCACATATAAAAAAGAAAATCACACTTGTGCACATACTACAGTGTATGTATACTTATGCTTACTCACACACAGAAGTGTAAGCACATGTTTATAACACATGTGCGTGCGTGCACATTCAAACACACACACACACACACACACACACACACTTGAATGCAGACGTGGGAGGAACAATTGCCACTTTGCGGGCAGGATCTCCGCTCTTTCAGCTTGAAGAGATGAAACACATGTCCCAGGCTTTGTGGATGTCAGGAGCCCATACAGGAAGCCCACCGTGTGTTGTTGATGTGTCACTTGCACCCTCTCCCCTCTTGGTGTGGTGAAACCCACTTTCTGTAAATGATAGAGCCCTTTGTCTACCATTAAAAGGACTCCTTTACTCTCCGCCATTCTCAAATGGGTCTTGGCAGCTGTCATGCAAAACCAGTGAATATCATCAGAAATGAATTCATCCAATCTATAAATAATTACTTTTTTTTTCTTTCTTAGATTTCCCTCTCTGCTGACCCCCTCCATCTCACACCCCATCATAATTATTGCTCCTAGCAACAACCTATGGCTCCCCGCAAAACAAATAAACAGCATCACCTCAAATCATTTGTAAAGTGTGCAGAGATGCTTAATAGAAACATCATTAAAATCATACATTTATTATGCAGACGCTGATGGAGTTAGTTATGTCTGTCCAAATGTCTGCATTACAAATGCCTCACTTGATTAACTGTCAAATTTGATTACAGATGGATTATATATTTAACAGCTGCAGGTAGACCACATCCCGGTGCTTTCCTTTTATGTTTTCTGGTCAGTCATTAGCATACAATTTGCAAGCACATGTATGGGTTGTGTGTGTGTCTGCGTGTGCGTTAGTGTGTTCATATTACATAGTTAAGTTGAATTACCCTGTGGACTGAAATAACTGTTGGTAAAAATGGTTATAATAGCTAAAAGATATACAATGTAACAATAACCAAAAGTTACTGAATGCTGATTGTCATTTTTTAAGTTAAAGCTTCAGTTGATCCATTTTGGCGTGAAAAAAAAAGAAAAGCTCACTGCCCAATCCTGCACACACACTCTGATCTCCAGCAGGTATGAACGTGTAATGTGCTAGCTCACACCTTTTTAAAACGAAGAGGTAATGGGCATTTCTTTTTGATGTCTTGTCCTTTAACTTTTTAGTCTGGCGGGTTTTTTTTTTTTAATCCAGTTCAGATTAAAACTCCCCTGTTCAGACACTCCAGCGCTGCCATATAAAGCTCCTAATCTTTGGTTCCCAACCGCAGAAAATCCTATTAAGATCACCTTCCGTTTAACACACACATTGTTACAAAATGCAAAATATGCAGCTTCACCGGTACACTTTTAATTGAGGGTAAAGTGCCCCCGGTAGATGGATACTGCACTGTATGCAAAAATCATTTGAGTAATTTCGACAATGTCTGTCAAGAAGAACCTTCAAACCACAGATTCTCTCCTGGGAGGAGGGGGCTCCCTCGGGGCTGAGCCACGGGTGGGGGGCACAGGGGTTCCTTGGAGTATCATTGGGTGTCTCACAAGAGGTGTCAGCTTGGGAGGATTTGACTGATTAGGTAATATTCCTGCATGTTCTCGTGTAAGCAACATTCTGAGAACTCATTTTCCAGGCGCCTATCCCCCTGTAATTCTTGTCCTCGCCGTCACTCTTTCACAGCAACTTTCATCTCTTAACATGGCGACTCAGTGCTTAAAGAGCTGCCTGTGACAACAACCTTGATGGCAGTGGCAGGCGTCAGCTTTCTATCGCAAAGCCACTTACCCAAGAGGGCGGATATGGTGACGCTTAAATTGCCCTCACGTCTGCCATAGCAACCACATGGCGACATGGGAAAATAGTGTCTAGGCAGAGGTTTGCTAGCATTCATCATCATAACCTCCTGTCCCACAGAAATGACCTCGTAAATGCATCCGGCTCATCGACTAATGAGAGGTTGCTAACCTGTTGTTACTGACTGCAATGTCAGTTTCCAGGAGTTAAAGGGGGGGGGGGGGATAGTTTCCAAGATGACCTGTGATTATTCCAATGAAAGCTGATGGTGAAGATGTCTAAAAATGGAATCAAACTAAATGCACCAAAACAATACCTTTTAACAGGCACAGAGCCCAGCAGTTACACAAGCTAATGCGAAAATGACCACTTTATAGAACATAAAAGCACGTCGGTACACTTGAAAGCCTCTGAGGACATCTGACAGCCTTTTGATGTACAGCATAGCCTCATAGCAAAGCGTTCTTGACTCCTCAGAAAAATATGGATTGAAAGATTAAACATGGCCCCTCATTTGAAATCCTCACATTGCACTTTGCTTTGCTGCATTATTAAGACACAATTACCCGCCACATCTTATATTCACTGCTAAATAAAGCTCCTCGCACCTTTCAGTACCTGCAACCCAGCGCAAATTACTGTAGATGATGTCTGCGCCCGTGTGTATATATAATTCTGTCTGATTTATACAAGGGTAATTGAACAGTAATCATATTAGTAGATTATCTTTTGTAAGGAATGAAAACGGTCTTAGACATAGCACGTAAAGCACTTGGCTGTAGACATGGATATTATGGGGGATGGGAGGTAGTTAAGCTTTTTTTTTTTTAAAGCATAAGAGCTTTGGTGAGAATAGATGAGCCTTTTATTTTTTTATGATTTGAGATTCATGGATTTCAAGAGACGCTAAACCCAATTTCTGGACCCCTCTTTCAAATAAGCATGTGTTGATATAAACAGGACGGTGGTCAGCCATCTGTTTTAAAGATAAATGTGTGATCAAAGGGCATAACAAAACGTGTAAGGGCCTTTTCCCCCCGTCCTCCCCAACCACCTCCTGCTCTTTTTCTTTTTTTTCTTCTTGAAGGAGAGTTTAAAGAATGTGGAGCGGTTTCCAGGGGATACGAATGAAAAGCTTTCGGAAATGTGGGGAGGAATTGAGCTGAAGGGGCAGCTTCTGAGAGAAATTCCCCCGTAGCTTTTGGAGCCATGTGAGGAATCACCAGGGTTCTTCTTATCACACAAAGGAAGGGAAAGATGTGGTAATATTCAGTTACGGTGCTCCCCAGTCCTCCTTTAATGAATGTTGTTTATTAATAAAAGAGACGGCAACACACTGGCGCCCTTAGTCGACCTTTAACCCCTACTGTGTCCCCTAAAATTGCTATTATTGTTGCTAGTATTTGCCATTTCACTCTCAGACGGCTTAACTTTTGGCTCATGTAGCCTGTTTAAAATGCAAATGTACACTATACATTTATAAAAAGAATATAGACCATTAATACTGCACTGTATGGAACTTCTATCTTTACTAGCATTGGCTGAATTGTAGTTTATCTTGTTGCATCTTTAAATAGAACTTTATTAAAAAGAATAATGTCACAATTAGGCAAAACTGAACTAGAGCTGCAACAATTTGTTTATTTTTGGGATATTTAATTCTTTCTATCACTTTCCAAGCAAAAGAAAGCAAAAGTTGCTGCTCTTCCATGTCTTAACTTCATTGTAAACTGAAAACGTTTGAATATTTGGTCAGACAGAACAAGATATTTGATTACCAGTGGACTTTCTGAATCAAGAAAAGTCCAAAACAGATGAATCTTTGTAATAACACCTAATAAAATGTTTCCATTCCTTGTCATTGTTGCACAACTTACATTCTAAAATCAGCATAAATGCAACTTTTTATATGTTTGCACATTAACACGAACAAAATCCCTAAAGAAATGGAAGATTCTCCATTTGTTTTGTCAACCTAAAACTTATACACTTCCTCTCTGATGCTGGAGGCTTTTCAAACTCAAGTTCTCGGTAACAGACGAACGACTAAAGGTGGAGAGCTGGAGAGTCTTTCGCCGCCAGCGTTTCACCCAGCCACTACAGTAGGAGTCTGCCTGCCTCTTGACCCTCTTAGACACAAAGGATTAAAGAGGGGAGAGACATCTGACAGAACACACGCCAGCCACACTCAGCCTTGGCTTGGATTTCTTAACATATACACACACACGGAGGTGCCTGCAAGACACACATGCGCACAGAGGAAGAGCTTTTTATTAGGACTGCAGATGTCCACAATATGGACAAAACCTACATCTCATTTAAACCTGTGGATTATAAATCAATTCAGATGCTTTTTTATTCTCTCTCTTTAAACATGTCTGCGTGATTTGTGGAAAACGTGTGCTCACTAGAGTTTGTATTGGCATGGTTGATGTAAAGAGCTATGATTGCATAAGGTGACCACAGTGTTCGCAGTCACCTTAGCAACCAATCAGTCTAAAAGGAACATGCTGCACCGTTGTTACTGGAAAAACGTATTTTCTTATAGTTTTGGCACATCATCCTGAATATATATATCTAAAACAGGAAGTCCTCAGCCTGTGATCTTCTCATTATTGGTATGTTGATCATTCTTACCCGACTGCCCTCATTAAGTCTGACAAGTCACGCAGTGATTAAAAATTGGAATGCTGCAACAACAGTGTAAGCATTAGGATCAGTGACTGCCTTAACTCCCAGTGACAAGGAAAGCCTGGCCAACGACTCCTCTCCAGTCAGTGGGAAATCTTCAGCCTGGCTGCCTTCTGCCGATTCAAAGCGACAGCTCCTGAAAGTGTAAGCGAGACCGCAAGTCCAGCAAGGGCTTCTGGGGTGGGGGTTGGTTTTTCCACTTCTTGCCTCTATTATTATCTGGGTTTAATCAACTACGATACAAAGGTGAGAAGACTTTGCACAAGCGAGCACTGCAGCAAAGCTACTTGCTCCAAAGCGTTGCTACCACCTTGCACGAAAAGCACTGTATGAATGCCTACACCATATGCTGTTATTGCACTCGACGCCATAACAAATATTCAGGCCGACAGTTGCGAAGACACCGAGCCAGCTTTGGTGTATCGTCGCTTCCTCACTGCAAGAGTAAGTGAGAAAACACGGCATTGAGAGAACGGAAAAGATCTGTTTGCATGATCATCGTCCAAGTTCAAGGACTCTAATTAATCATTTCTGAAGGCGCCTTCACAAGTCGGACAACGTGCTGAAGTTTCAGCGCAACACAAATAGACAACGAAAAAAGCCAGAAAAGTCACAAAGTTAAAAAAATATATATCTCAAGTATTCTTATGCATCGCTGCTTGTTCATAACAGGTCTATGTAACAGTGTCACACACAAAACATTGATCGTTTCCAGTCCAGTGTGGTCTCGCTCAGTCTGTGGGCAAAGGTGATAGATTGTTGGTAAAGAGCCAGTGGATAGCAACGTCTCCACCCATATGCTTGCGATGGCAGGAAGCGACTGGGCGAAAGGCACAACACGTGCCAGCCAGGCTTTGGCCTGCCACCAGACCCTGTCATCACCCTTACCTGCTGGGAGGAGAAGGCTGCATGCAACTATTAAAATCCAGGAGCTGGAGTCCTGAACCACAAAACAGATTTCTTTAAAGAAAAAGACACTGGTTTAGATATTTGGACAGAAACAGGGCAAAAAAACAGTTTTAAAGGATGTCATCATTCTTTTCTTGACCATATCAAAGTGAGCTGAGTTTGTCTTATTGATAGAAGTCGGCATTTTCTCTTTGTCACCTGGTCATAACTGAAGCTATAGTCTCATTTCACAGACATTTGCAGACATTACACATGTAAACAAAGTTTTAACAGCATTAAAAATCTATTACTTTTAATAACTAATCTACTTTTATCCTTGGTGATTTTACTATATTTCCTTTAAGGAGTTTTTGACCACTAGTAGTGCTATAGAGCAATGATTTTACAAGTTTATCCTGGTATATTGGCATGACCAACAATGTGGCCGCAAACGAGGAAGAAGACTGCTAGAAAATACACATGGATATAAACAATGCAGGGTTTAAAATATTCAGAAAGCAATTTGCAGTGTTTTATGAGGATGGAAATACATTGAGCAGATTTGTTGACCTCACAATGCATTCTGGTAAGAAACACTGAATGTAATCATAACTTGTTCGTTTAAAAGAATTCAACTCCAGCACCTTTGTAAATTATTAAACCAATTGTATCTTTAAAATGGACACACCACAAAAACAAGAACTCAGTGCATTCAGTTATTTTTCAAACAAGGCCGGTGGATTGTGTGGATCTACAAAAAAAAGAAGAAGAAAAACACTGGACCAAATTTAAGGGGCTTATTTATAATAATTATCTTGTGAGTTTGAAAATCAAATTCAGTCTAGGATAGAAAACTGGGCTGAGGAAGGGAGACTTTAAAAGCTGAGATATTTCAGTGCGAATACTCAAAACAGCAGCTGATGGCAGCGTGGCTTTCTCGCGCTAAAGGACCAGATAAAAACAGGGTGCCATTCTGTATCTAATACTTCAGTCAGTCACTGCCCTTCTTCTGGTGACAGACACCAATTAATGATTAAATCGCAGCGCAGGGATCTATTAAAACAGCACTTGACTCGAAAAACAGAGAGGAGGCAGGGAGTGAAATAAAAGGCATATCTACTTATGAGAACAAAGATGAAGACATCTCTAAACAGTTGCACGACAGCAGTGAATAATGGATAGCCTCATACTTCACTATCATGTTTTATGTACCTAATGAATAGTACTTGCTAAGCATAGTGGCTTGAAGTTCACTGCAAAGTCCTAGGAGACATTTTTGCATTCTTATTTCTCTGTCAACGTTTTTAATTATATGTTGGCAGGGCTTAAGATCTCATTAAATTTGAGAGTATCATTTGGATGCTTGAAAGACAGCTTAGTGTCACTCAGTGCTATGGTGATGGATATAATAAATCCTATGCTTTCCTAATCCTGTGATGTTAAATTCATTTTCCAAACCTGCAAATAAATCGCTAAAGACAACCCTCTGAAATGTGTAATAGCAGATGTCACAGCATTCACAGACAAGTTGGAATACCCTTATTTCACAAGTGTCAGATAACGACCGAGAGAAGTCAAAGAGAGAGAGAGAATAAGGAGGAAACAGATTGTCACCCTGTGTCCTCCAAAGACAGATACACTCAGTTGTACATCACCACTGCCAGCATGTCTTGCAACAGTCAGCCGGCATTTGGTTTGCTTGGTGGTATGAAATCATATTGATACTCTTTTTCTGTCCATTGTCAGCTGACCACTTATCTGTGGCTCATTTTTAGCACAAACCTAAACACTGCTGCTACTTTTAGCCTGAATGTAATTAGAGCTTCAGTTCTATATTTTTCATCCTCTGCCATCCTCTGTGTTAGACCCACAAACTGCCAAACCAGACCCAGGTGATCCAGATTCCTTCTATGGACGCACTCCTGTGGGAATGTGCCACATTTAGAACATGTAATTATGTCTTTAAGGCAACTGATTTGTACATACTGACAAAGAATATACCAGAAGTAGGAGTTTCGACATTGCTAAGAGGCCAGCACGGCTAGCCTCTCCTCTTGAGGCTAGCCGTGCGAGGCCACAGTAGCCATTACTAGCGTAACACACCTGAATCTGTCGGCGGCCGAGTTGCATTGTGAGTAATGTATAGGTGCCAGTTTTTGACAATTACTTTGTTAAAAAATCTTTAAATTATCCTACGATCGAATCCTACAATAAGCTTCCAAACTAGTTGTGATGTCACAAAAACGTGCCTGCACATTCATCATTCTTCATGGTGAAGGCCAAACATCTATAGTAACTATAAGCAAAACACAGTTTTGAGTGGAAGGAGATTTTAAGTCTTCTCTTCTCTCTTTCGCCAGACCTGCACTGTAGATGCTGTAAATATGCTGTGCAGCTCCACTGATGTAAAAATAAAAACACTCCGCTAAATAGCTTCAGATGCCTTTTTTCGTGCTTGATTGCTGCTTGGTCAACCTTACACCAATGCTCTTCAGTTGTTGCTATTTTTCTGAAAAAAACAATGAATTCCTCCACTGGTGTGCCAGAATCCTTGAACGGACATCTCAGAATATAATCCATTTGTTAAATTGAATGAAAGAAGCAGAGAGAGAGAGAGAGAGAGAGAGAGAGAGACCTGTGCTTGAAGAGTACACAGCAATTAAAAAAATCAAACCTGATTCCCGGCATCTGTCCACTTGCATTTGAACATTTCCGGGTTTCCTAATCAGCGAACGGAATAAGATTAAGGGATTGTACTCATTGAGCCAAGCTCAGTGTTCACTTTGAAACGAATGAAGACTCAACAGGTAATTACTCCACCTTCTATTGACACTGGACATTGATTTTTATTCCACTCGCCAGACTGGATTAAGATAACTGAGTTTTCAATGAGTCTTGTTTGGGAACATTGATCACTGTGGACAACATTTTGGTATACAAAACAAGGCAGTCATTCTGAGGCTGCTATCAATATCTAAGATGAATATTAATATGAAAAAAGACTCCTGAGAAATAATGCATTTTTACCCTATGTTTTAATTTTATATACCTCCAGCAGGTCCAGAAGTAGCAAGAGGGGGTAGAGTGATGACATAATGACTTTGACATGCTAATCAAAATGTGCTGTAATTACTATAGTTTTCCATTTTCCACTTAATAATCTTCATTTTACAGTAAGTTACATATACTACGCCTAAAAATCAGAGTAGAAGTTTTGTAAAGTCCCGTTATTTTTATGTGTACAATTTTTGGTTTTAGATTTCTTTTGTGTTTTTTTGGCACACTGTTTTGCAGCCAAACCCATCAAGACACGATATCACATCAGCACAACCAAGGTGCGGCTCAGTTCCTGCAGCTAATATTATTTTCCAGGAAAGCTTTCACACCCATTAAAATTGACTTAGGACAAGTGGAGAAATGACTGATGACAGACAAGATATTTCTTATTTTGTCAATAGAATAACATAATGCTCAGATCACCAGAGTGAACACTGGTCCTGAATGGTTCCTTTGTGGGTTCTTTTAATTTCAGATTTTAGGTTTGCGTGACTTTCGCTTTTCCTTTTAATGATAAGACACTACCACATTAAATTTAGACCCATGTAAGCTAAGAAATTATGAGAGCGAAACCTTGTTATACTCAATTGATGCCCATCTGACACTAAATATACTAGAATAGATAAAGTGTTGCTTCAGTAACAGTCGCAAGCCACACCATCCCTCTTCTCAATGAGACTTTGGTGTAGTATCCATTTGGAAATAAATAACGATCCCCTGCTGTTTGTTTGTATTTTCCAACAGTCCTACATACCTAAGAGAGTGTTTTCTCTCAAACTCGAAAATTAGATCAAAACAATATAAAACACACAATCCCAGAGCCAGTGGTCCAGAAATCCAATAACATGTTTTTTCTCATTCCAGCATTAATGAAGTTCATTCGTAACAGTTTAGTCTAATTCGTACAAATTGAAAGATGGGCTCTGCATTAGCAGCAGTGAACAAGTACAATGACAACTTCATTACCATAAGTAGAACGTGCATCATAAAAATCGTATTAAAAATTGCTCCCGAAATTGCCATATTAGTTTCTTTATGGGGTAATTTCTACAGTACATTCAGTAATAGAATATTTTCTTTACCCTCCAGTGCATATTAAACTCACTTATCTTCCCCTATAAACTCTAGACGTTGTGAATTTAATGATGAAATAGGAAAAGTTGCCCATTTTCTGTCCATGCAAATTTATTTACAATACAAAACTGACACTGGCAAATGCTTTAGAGATGCAAATAGCCATTTAGGATATTGTCACAACATAGTCTTTTATGTCTTCTTAAAACGCCTATAAAGTAAGTGAAATATCTTTGACACAGCAATGACTGATAAAGGGTGTAGCATGCTGCTCCGTGGCTTAAAGGATAGGTCAGGCTTGGATGGATGAGGCTGGAAGTCAAAGAACGCCAATAAATGAGTGATAAATGATTCAACTCTGATTAGAAATATTGCTATTTTTCAGCGTTGTCAGTGGAATAAAGGCATCAGCACAATGGACTAGTTACTGCCTTTTTCATAATTGAGAGTAGACCTTCTAGCTGTGCCCCACAGCTTATCATTAATCAAGCTGAATGAAGCAGAGGCAGTGTGACAGCTCAGGACAGCGTTGGATGGGGAAGGCGCTTTTTCAGGTAGCAGGGCGAACCTGAGTCATTCATCCACTACTCAAGCACATAACTGTTTCCTGCCAGCGTAGATTTTATATACTTGTTCCCTTATCATTGTTAATTGATTGTGTAGTTTTACTTGTGTTTGGATGTTAGGGAGAACGAACATTATGCTGTCTTTTAAATGGATGAAGGACAAATGTATTGCTTTTCAGTCCCTTTTGGGTCCATTGTTGGACCGGTTTGTTTTGTTCGCTACCAGCCATCAAATCCTTGCTGCTATCAAGACTGCTGAGTCTCCGGAAACATTTACTTTTTATCTCAGCAGCTGGAGACAACTCAAAATCTGGAACTTCTTATGTTTTTATTAAAAACCCTAAAATGTTAGTTTTAGTTTAACTTTTGAACCATGAAGGAATAGAAACCCAGTAAATCTCAAGTTGACAGTGTCAGACTATACTAACTGGTCTGTCACAAAAAAATCAATAGGCTGGCAGAGAGGCAAAACCCATTATTGTTGAGAAAGATGTTAATTAATTATGTCATTTAATTGGATTTAGGCAGGTGCACAATGAACACCTCAGCCAGGGTGGTCAATGGTGGGAAAGGCCTTAGCGTCACTCCTCTCTTTTTCTATTAGGAACCAGCATGCCCCCTGTCTCCTGGAATTGCTGTGCTCTTTATTGATTAATGACCCTAATTTATAACCGAGAAGAAGGCTGTGAGTTGTGCTAAATGTCCTATTAATCAACTTTCAACATCAAGTTATGAGGATCTGCGTTGAAAATGCCACCAGGAATGCAGGAGACCAAGTGGCTGTCTTCCCTCGGCTCCTGTGGCAAGAAGTCCAAGGTCCTGATTTTAACGGGAGTTAAGAGTCTTTCATTGCTCTAATACCTCCTGTCCCCGTATGACAAATGCCTTTGTGAGAAACTGAACATAATTCCTTTTGATGGAGTGACCACCATGTTCTTACCACAATTCACAGTCAAGCCAACTAGAATAATGAAACACCCGTCCACACCCTTGAAGACCATCTATTCATTTCAGAATAGGAGCGGGAAAATGCCTGCAGCTCCAAATATATCACAGATAAATCAACAATATTATATTAATCTGAAAACTGATGAGAGGTTAAAGAACTGGAGGCAAGGCTACAATGAATTTCAACTCTCGCAGGTCTGTACAAGGCTATTATTTCCCATTGAATGGAGACATTTATGACACTT
Organism: Nannoperca australis; assembly: GCA_036023655.1. NCBI lineage: Eukaryota > Metazoa > Chordata > Actinopteri > Centrarchiformes > Percichthyidae > Nannoperca > Nannoperca australis. The sequence continues at coordinate 20,512 of JAVQJD010023134.1, forward strand.
TAAATCCAGCTCAGTAAAAACTACAATTGATCATAATTTACAAATGCATTGCCTAACATCCTACAGCTTACTCCAAATGCATTTGAACACTTTGAATGTACTCTAGTCCTTTTTTCCGCAGCTGTGTTATGATGTATTAAAATGCTATGAGAAGGATTTTACAATTAACCTCTTAAGCAGGCTGGAACTATCAGGGGGTACCACTTAAACTGTCCTAATTCAACTGTAAAGGTTATTACTCTAGAAATCACCACAATTCGCAGACTTGTTATTTTAGAAGGAATTCATTTTTTTGTATTACCTTGTTACCTGTGTTAAGGTAGAAGTTAAGTATGAGACTTTTTTGAGCAAAAGTATTACTTTTTGTTTCAACGTTCATCCAACTTTAACATTAAACTCGTTTTTATTTGCATTTTTATACTTCATTTTACTACAGTTTATATAAAATACCAAACTTTGAATGTACCATTGCCCAGTTAAACTTGTGATCCCGCACTGCCTTTATGATGTACTGTTATAGCTGCAGTCATTCTGAGGCAAAAACCCATTTGACTCTTAAAACTCAAAAGTCATGGGACTGTGAAATCAGTTACCAGTCATTACAAGTTTTACATCTACAGTTGCTTTGAGAGTTGTTCACTGGCATAAATATTCATTGGACTGTCCCAGACTTTTGAAGAAAAATACATGAATTCTTTATGAGTCACTATTTCTACAAGCCAAGAAGCTAATATTAGTCATGTTGAAATGCTGTATTGATGAGGTGTGTTATATACTCGTGGTGGAGAACGACTGGGCTGATTTTACACTTTGGAGAGAATTTTTTTTTTTGTGTTTTGATGTTCTCTAGTGGTTTGTTTTGGTCTGCTGCGTGCTGCTATATGGTAGCGCTCATTTTCACATCCTTGTGCTTGTAGCTATTTTGGTCCATAGCATGTTATTTGCATTGATTTTGCAAGATGCAGAAAGTGTAACAATGTTGTCTGTAGAGCTGAAACGATTAATCAGAGCAGACTGATAGATTGTTAACTGGATTCTTTTTGCGACTAATTAATCAAGCTTGTTCCAATATGAGAATATGCTGCTTTTCTTTATTTCGTATAATTGTAAACTGAATAGCTTCGGGTTTTGGACTGTTGGTCAGACATCTAAAGACGCCACTTTGGGCTCTGGGTAATTGTGTTGAGGCATTTGTTTACTAGATTTTGACATTTTATAAATTAAATTAATCAATTTTATTGAGAAAATGATTGGCAGATTAATTGATAATGAGAGTAATTGTTAGTTGCAGCCCTAGTTGTCTTAAATCAAAAGAAAATATCACAATTCAAAGACTGATAGACTGCAGCTTGCTACTATAATCAATTACGTCTCTAGAGGTAAAAGCTTAAGGTTAAAGGTAATTGTAAACATGCTGCTATCTAGCAAAGATCTGGATGTATATTCCCTCAGGGCAAGCCCCGGTGTCACAGACAGAAACAAGGTCAGAGGAAGCGTGGTAGAAGTCAGAAATCACAGGGGAAATGTAAACTGTATTCCCCAAAATGGCTCCACAGTGCGACATGACAGGAAACAAGCTGACCTCTGGTGATGTCTCCTTCAAATGATGCGGAATTATTCTGGGTTTTTTTTTGTGCTTTTTTTTTAAAGGACAGTAACCTTCAAGCTCATTTTTAATTTCCCATGTAGCGCTCACGTTCAGAGCACTGGCAGGTGCGCCTGACTCTAAAGCTGCCTGCTGCATGCATGGCTGAGCTGCGAAAAAAGCAATGTCCCATGATGATCGGGGACAATCCACTGGTTTGTCAAAACCTGGCAGAATCTCCAGCTGCAGCAATAGCACCTTGTTAGATTGAGGTGCTCAATCAGGGGAGTGCTGGAGTGCCCGGCCAGGTTGAGAGTGGTGATTACCGGGGCACGTCTGTCCAAAGCCGCTGAAATGCTCCACCTCTCCACAGGAGGCCCTCTGACATTCAAGCCTGCATTTTCTGAATCAGTCTTGAGTGATTAGGGCAGCGACAGGCAAAAGGACAGATCAAACAATTATTCCTCCTCACCCTCCTCTCCTATCCTTTTTGACATGTGGCAGAGCAGGAAGAGTGAAGCTCAGAATCTCTACCATTTTTAATCAGTCCTAATATAAAATAATAGTTTTTATTTATTTTCTATTCAAAAATGTACTTGTTTTTTATTTGAAATAAGAAAACATCAGTTTTTATTTCAACAGACGGAGAACACGCACACACACATCCTTTTTAAAGTGAAAGGTCAGCTGTTCTATGACCAAAAACATGACCAAAACAAATGGAAAAGAACATCCATTTCTTACCAGCAGCACTGTGAGGTGTACATACAACGGTTATGCAAAAGCAATAGGCCACTAATCCCTTTGTATGGGGGCTAAGTAAGCTCATTCAAATGCTGAGTATTAAAAGCAGGAAATCCACGTCACTGTTGCAGTGCCTGTTTTTATAACCTGCAGCTCCCCAAAAGAAAGAACCACATGACTGTACAGATCAACAAAAACTCATATCCCTCAGCATTTTGAATAATATTAACATAATATGTAACTGCACTGTTGCCTCTTTTGTTCTTAGCTGCTGTGTCGCCTGAGCTGCAGGGACATGCAGCAGCAAAAGTGAGTCAGCGTGAACAGGGGAGAGGGAGTACAGTATGTGTCAGAGCACAAGAGGGCAGTGTAAAATCCCTCTGACAGTTATCCATCCGACTAACTTGCCTCCCACCTGAAACAACAGCCATAAAACCTGTTGTAAGCTGCCAATCTCCAGTGGCTGTTTTCTTCCATGAAGCACAGGCCTGAGATCTGATTACAGAGGGAAAACTGGACCACAGTCTGCTCGCGAGAGACGGGGGTGACAGTCTTGTATGACCGTTCAGCAGGGACTCCGCTTTGATCTCGGAGGAGACGACTTTCCATCTGCATGAACGTGTTTTCAGACAAAATAACAAACAGCATTAGCAAATTAATAAAAAAGAGGAAAGAAAAAGATATCCTCGTATCACCTCGGCTAATGCTGACATCATTCTTTGAGAATATTATGCGTAATGAGTTGAAAAATGTGATATCCAAGGATTGTTCATAGCGTGGCTTACGGTGAATGATTTTTGCTCTCTGCGGAGCACTCACCTGCGATGGGGGAGATGAAACGTGAATACAGTGCACCTTGATACTCTTGAAAAATAACTCTGATGTTATCTTCATTCATAGCTGGAAAATGCTGCCAAATGCTAAATGACTAACAGCGAAGCATTTGGGTGAACTAATCCTGGGAGGAAATTGTTTGCTGCATAGGTTTAATGACGTAGACAAAGAAATTATAGCAGCAATAAAATGTCACATGAAGATCGTCATCAACAAAAGCACACAAAATCATGCAAGAAGCATACAAATAAATGTGCATATGCTGTCTTTTATATTTTGAAGTAGAATACATTGTTTGTGTGTGTGTGTGTGTGTGTGTGACAGAGAGAGATATGGAAGCTCTATTCCAAATTGTAGCCTTGAAAAGTGGCCTGGCGCTTCAAAGGCTGAGGGATTAGTTTTTTTTTTATCCCATAATTAATATGACTGAGGAGAGAGCAACAGCACCTGAAAACTGGACAGAGCCGCCGGTATCCCGCTGCGGCCAGAGAGCACCCCACTACCCACAATGCACCACAGGCCGACTCCATCAAAGACACAATACCATGTTAACCCCATGTCTTCAATGAATAGGCTTATGGCTATCTTTCTTTGTCTCTCTCTTCTTCTTTTTTTTCCCCCCTCGCAATGAATTCAAATGTGTGGTTTGAAGACCGACACACAGTGTGTATTTGTCCAAATCAAAATTAAGAGCTTCACTGTCCTGTTGCTGCTTCAAATATATTCTCAGGAAATTCTTGACATCTTTATGGCCTTTAACCCTTCCGGGTCATTGTCGTTTCCCACCAAGTGGCAAATGAAGCTGATCAGCTGCGTTTTCAGTTTGATAATATGAAAACTAAAACGTACAGGGTTTTTATTTATTATGTAGCATGAAATGACATATCTAGAGACTTTTATTATTTTAAGGACAATCCAAATTGAAATATCTCACTCTCAAGTCCCAAATTAACAGTTAACAGTTCTATTTTTATGATGTACACCGTACTGTATATTCTGAATTGACATTTCCTCTATTTATCTCATGGCAGAATACAGGTGAAAGGTTACATTGCTTTCAGGAGGAATGCTGATTTGAAATTGCCAGCAGTTGTTTTGGAGAAATCCCTGGTTGCTTTGAAGTCCGCACCCCACTGAGTGTCCTAACTTTGACACAGAGAGCCATGGCTGGAGCTATTTATACATCTTGTGGGAGAATAGGTTTCCCCCACGTAACAGACTTTTTTTTATCCCTTTTTTTTTTTTTCTCTGAGGCTATCCCTAGAATTCAGCCATGCCACAGAATTGGGTGTAGGACAGTTGAGTTAGTGCGACAATCGAAAGACAAAACATGCTGTTATTTTATGTTGTTATTTTCACTGTTGTTGAGTGTTGTAGGTGCGTCCTCGCCGACTTCTATATAGCAAAGTACCAGGGTCACAGTCAGAGAGTCCAAACCAATGCATCTCTTACAATTCTCACAGTCTATTGATTCTCCCTCTGAAATTTATGTTTCTTTTCAGTGGGACCCCCTGCTGTGGCCCTCCCTGCCTCCCCCACAGGAGGGTCACGGTGACACAAGAGTGTTGGGCCAGATGCCGAGTGATCCCCTCCGATGCACCTCCACTTCCAAAAGCCACATCCATCGCCACTATAAGACAATCAGCCTAGACTTCATTGAAATACCGCACACACCAAACCTGAATCACAGGCATTGCTTCTCTCTTTTGCTTGCAGTTTCTTTTTTTTTTTATTATTTCTTTTTTTTACTCTATCAACAACAGCAAGTGTAAATCTCCGGAGCAAATGCTCAGAGAAAAAAAAATAGATCGGAGTAGAACTGGGGACGATGAAGAGGGGGAAAACAGAAAGAAAGGGAGAAAACAAAAAAAACACAAGTGGAGAACAAAAAAACCCAGCTGGTCCACCTTTGCCACTGGAAGCCAGTGAAGTCACCCTGTGTTTTTGTGAGGGTGCGTGTGAACAAAACGGTCTTTGAAGTTGGGTTACAGCACTGTACTGTGGTATCACTACGGCCACTACTAAGCCCCTGCAAAAATGTGCTGGGTGATTATAGAAAATGCTATAGAATCTAGTCATAAATCAACTAAATTTTCATGCAAATGGCCTCCTCCATGGGGCATTTATGTAGTGTGTGTATAGCAGCATCAATAGCGCATAAAAGGTGCTTAAAAGAGAAATCATTGAGACATCACAGCCCAAATGCACACAGAACCTTCAAGGTCAAACACTGCAAAATAATAAAACACTGACACACAGAGAGACACACACACAAACACACAATTGGGAGGTACAACAAGACTGGAGAGTCGTTAAGGCTTTTATCTTCTGGTTGAAGGAGAAAGATCCACCCGACATCCCAGAGGGTACTGATCAATCAAGGCCTGACTGGTTCAAACTGTTTGTGCTGGATTCCACATCTATCACCATCCGAGGGAGCTCTGTGTCCAACTACAGCACAGAGAAAAAAAAAAGAGTGCACTTTCAATTAGGGCATGGCGAAATAGATTCACACCACTTGATTTATAGTGCAAGACTAATTACACAAGCCTTTTTTTTTTTTTTGCCTAATGCGGGCGGAGCTGAGACTTAGTCTCGTACTTAAGGAGGTTATTGTCTTATGTTAAATGGCAGGCACAGACATAGACGAGGGCTGCAAGTTTCCATGTCCTTTAGAAAAGCTCTTAATAATGACATGGAGTATAACAACAGACTGATCCACTTTGATGTTTCGAAAGAATAAGAAAATACTTGTCATGTAGTTTTCCTAATAATTTTTTTGAAGCTCATGGAAGACTTTATATTTCAAAGAGTGAAATTCTATTCCCCAGCCATAAAAAAAAAAAAAAAGAGGAAGTCATTTGATATAACATTGACAAACCAGCCGAGAATACTTTCAGTTTCAATGACAGCTTTTCTACACTGTGCATGAGTGTAGATTATGTCATTTCCTTAAATGTTGCCACTAGCCTATACCTCAGGGGAAGACGCGATGGCTTAACAATAGGTACAAGCTACAGGCAGAGCGCTGGGGCACGCTGCACCTCATGAATATCATTAGCTGTGAGCTGAATTTGTATTACTTTGGGATTACATCTAACCCTGTAATGCAATCTGATTGTGATTGCAAACTGAAAATATGTAATAACATAATCATATGTAAAGCAAATGTAAAAATACAAATCATGTTGCGGCATTAAAACCATCCCAGTTGGTTGGTTCCTGTAAAGAAAGCAGGGAGTCTGCATTTCTTTTTTTTTCTCCCTCACAGGGCCATTTATATAGTGTAATTCAATACTGTACATAATGTAAATACACATATTAAAACGAGACTAAGTGTAAAATACACATGTGAAATGTCTTTATTACCTCAATACAAACAACCTGGATCGAAACATTTCACTCCTTTTCAGGTAAACAGTAGCAAAAAGAAACCTCCATGCTCCTTAATTTTACCAAGAAATGTACCACATGGCTTTTACAACTTCATTTATCCACTAAGTACACAATTATCCACCTACAACATTCCCACTCTTGTATTTAACACTCTGTAATCAATGCTATCAGGGGACAGTTGGTCGTGCATTTTAGTCAACCTCTATAACTTAAATGGAAACATCTCCTAATGAAAACGTTCTTCTGTTTATGCTCGAGTAGCTACAAGGAAGTCGGTTCGTAACCTGTGACATCCCCTTCACCCAAAGACACTGGATCCCACAGTAGCAGGGGTGGCAGAAGCTCGGTGTCAAGTTGAGAATTTAGACACATTTTCCATTGCTGAGCCTCGAGGGGATTTCACAGTCTCACTTAAGATAGTCCACACCTCCCGATAGGTGCTATATCTAACATGAGAGATGGTATATCGCGTTTTAAAGACGAGAACCTCCCTGGTGACAAACAAACAGGGTTTTCTTAAGAACGAGACTTGTTGCACCAGACTCTTGATAGTGATAGGCCTTAAGACACTGAAAAATGATGGGATTATTTGTCAGTCAATATGTACCATCTGTGATATCTATGCTTTCAAACAAACATTAAATTGATTCTTGAATTCAGATCCCTGTAAACCATCAGTAATTTTGTGGTTTGCTTCCCTGTCAAACCACAAAAATAGCGTAATAAACATAAATTGCTCAAAATTGTTTTTAGAAGCCAGAATTACTATTACTCAAAAATGGTAAAAACTAAAATGCATTAACACAAGCTTCAGTCACCAAATACATACTTTAGGTTTGGAATTTCTGGTTCTTAATAATATCTTGCCATAATATGACATCCCAATCAGAAACCTTCAAATACAGTTTCAATATCCAGATTAATTTCTTTTAACTTTACCCAATTCTTCCAATTGCGACTTGAATTTGAAAGAACATCGCTAAGATGTGAAGTTGCGAAAAGGCTTGGATTAAAACCCTGCTCCGACACTGACACGAGGTTCCACTCTGATTGAATGTGAGAGCTGCTGATCAACCCCCAGTTAAGGCCAACCGATCAGGACGGAGGTGTCACTTCAGAGCTTAGTTGGAGGCGTAAACGCCACACTCCTCCTTAAGCGAGATGAAAGAATGTTCCGCTTGATACGAACCCTCCTAAACACTCTGACAGATGTGATCGACCAACCCCCCACCCCCCCTCCTAACAAGACGTGTAGTGACAACACATGATCTGCTCAGGTAAAGTACCATCTTGCTTTTCAAAGTGCTTTACATTGCAACTCATCGTAAGAGGTTGATTTCAAAGTCACTGCTAGTCTGCAGCTCGACAGATTTCCTGCCCATGTGGATACGTGGAGAAGTCACGGATGTCTTGGAGGCACAGGTGATAATAGGGCCTTAATCGCCCTGCTGGTTCTGCTTGTCCCTCTCAATGTCACATATCCGGATAAATGTGGTAAATATCAGCCCATAGTTGGAATAATGCCACTTTATCTGGTTTTGTCAGACCAAGGTCTTGGTCGCGTGAAGTGGGTGAAAGATGAAAGGTGTATATAACATTTGCAATTTTTAAAGCCAGTGTACTGTATAATCACCAGGTTAATACTATTTGGATGGTGCTAGTTTGAAACTCTTGGATTAAAAATAAAGCTGAAATGCATATTTTTGCATGAAAGATGCAAAGGCTTTCTAAACGAAAGGCGGCTGCTTCACACAGGAAGGTGATCAGAGCAGACAAGTGTAGAGATCCAGCCTTTGGTCAATGGGAGTTTTGTTCTGCAGTTACGTCCTGCTGTTGTACAGTAATGAAGACAATAATACATTAACCGTGTTTTCCTAATACTTTTCGGAATCACATTTTTATGACATAAATATCAGTAAAAGCAATTCCCACAACACGATGATTTGATGTGAAAGGATCTTGGCAGAAACACGGTGCCCCTGTCCGTCCTCTTACCCTCGACCACACCGGCTGTACCTCATCCAGCCATGCCTTACCAGCACCCCCGCTGTTCAATACCGTCTCATTTGTCATGTATCAAACGCAAATTTCAACGTATTGCCCTCCCATATGCTGTGGAAGAAGGAGCCTGCCACGGTGATGCTCTGGCTGCTGTCCAATCCTCAGCTGAATAAACACAGGAGCCATTTGCAGGTTGGCAGACACTGAGATGTTTGTCTTTCAAGGCAATCCACCTCCCTCCCTTTAGTCCATTTGACCCCTTACCTTTCAAACGCAAAAGGGAAGAAATGGCAAGAGCTTACAACCGTACAAGTCACTACGATCTCCAGCACTAGAGCTGCTGAGTGGATGACATGAGTCTGCAGCATTTATGGTGTTTCTAGTGTCAGGGCGAGATTTAAAGTTCTGAGACGAAGAGGGGGGAAACTGTCAAACTTTAGAGGACATTATATCAAAGGGACCAAATCAAATAGGATGAAAGAGATGGTTTCGAATGATTAATCACCGTAATAACAAATCCGATCTGCAAACTGAGACAGAGATTAAAATAAAAAGTAAATATTGATACTCAGGTTAATTTAACTAATTACACATCCATAAAGAATCCTGATATTTGATTATAATCATTTCATCAAATGCTATAGTAGCCCCAACGCTGTCCTTTAGAAATTACATGTATATACTACTAATTTGTTTTGCCCAAAATTGCTATGTATCCTTACAAAGAAGTAAGGATACAATTGCAAATTAATCTGTTACATGAATGAAATTGATTTATAGTAAACCAAATAGATTGTGTGGTCCGTTATAAACAATATCAAACGCAACTATACAGTACAAAATACCCAAATAGTAAACATAAACAGACATCTCACACCAACATGCTGAAATGGTAAACACTGTACCTGCTTCATCATGTTAGCACTGTCATTACGAGCATGATGGCATTAGCATTTAGCTCAAAGCACCACTGTGTCTAATTACAACCTCACAGAGCTGCTAGCATGGCTGTGGACTCTTAGGCTGGTTCAATATTTAATCAAGACCACGATCTTTCCCTAGTCTTAACCAAGTGCTGTGAGTGACTGAACATAACTGCAAAACATTAAATGAAATACATCATCACTGAATATTTTCAAGATACGTTCAAAATTAACGGCAGCATCACGTTTCATTCTAAACCTATTTGCTGTTGCACATTAGTAGGAGACAAACGTAATGTCTTGGAGACAGGTGTGTGTAGTCCCCACCACAAACCGCACACCCACACATATACATGTGATTGTAGTGTATAAACTCAATGTTTCAGTGATGTGTCCCTCTCTGCAAACTCCACCACAACAGCTCACAGGAAAACTCAGAAAAACATGAGCATGGTAAATGCAGCTCGAACCAACTTCCCGGAAAAATGCCCACAAGAAACAACAAAAACCCTAAAACAAATGCTGCTCTAAAGACACGGACCTATTGTGTATTCATGACCTGGTTCTTGTTTGGAGATGGTCTTTCACTGACACAAAAGCAAGCAGGGTCTGCTGTTTCTGTCAGTTTAAACAAATAACAATGATGCAACAGGAGTGCTTCCAGTGAATGTGAAATGCACTGTTAAATCACCAGTGGAGCCCCACAATGGATCGCCGCGCATCACAACAGCCAGGACAGGCTCAATATTAACATTTCCTTTTGACACGTGGCAAAAGGTTTTCTTTAACCCATGGAGGTTGAATGGGAATCAGCGGATAATAAGAAATTAAAAGGTAAAGAGGACACAGGGGAAAGAGCGAGAGAGAAAGCCAAATCCTAGCCCCAGGGCTTAATGTTAGAACACAATGGCCGCCAAGGCAGTAAAGGAGTCGACATTTCTTATTCGCCCCCTCCCCTAGTGCCACCTGCATTACAATTAACCTCATGACAACCTTGAGGTCTCTGATTAGTGATGGCCTATTGTCTCGACCCCATTAATGCTTGGCCCCCACTCTGCCCTTAGCGCACTCACATCAACAAATCAAACCCAGTTTCCGGCATGGTCTTTTACTGCAGGGAGCTGGCCCCCAATATGGGACGGCTAACTAACGGGTGACTGTAGAGAGGGCCTGCAGAGAGCAGTTCAAGGTACCTGTGAGGCTGGGTAACACAAAAACTTAGAGTATCCTAACGTGCCAGAGCAACTCTTTGTAGTACCAGATGGCTTATGCTGCCATATTCTGCTCTGAAAAGTTGCAGGAAAACAACAAAACAAAGACGTTAACTGTAAAGATGCAACAGGAAATGGGTACTGTCCATTGCCTAATTGATAATGACAACCACACTGACAACTGGAAAATACAAACACGTAAAACACAACAAAACAAAAAAAAAACCCTGACCGTGCAATCTTAGTTTTGTACCAATAATAATCAGGATAAGCGAAACAGTGGAAGTGGGAGCGTCCCAAGAATCGAGAGCACACCAGATGTTGGGAACCCCTCAAGGAATAAACCGACACATTAAACATAATATCACCTCATGTACTGGAGTGCAATCACTGGTTCTCTCTGGGGAGCTGTTACACTATGTGTTGCTGCCACAGTTTAAATCTCAAGAACTAGAAACTAATGTGCCGCAGACGGGGTTGGCCCACGCAAAGAGTACACTTGGGAGCTCCGGTTAGCTTGGCAGCTCCGTGTAGAAAGCAAAGACTGCGTTTTCTATTTGTATCAAGTTCAAAATCCATCTCGGGGCAGTTGTATTTGATGTCGTCGAGGAAATAAACGTCAAATCTTTTTATGCAAGTGCGCTGCCATCGACACAGTAGTCAGTAAATCTGCCTTTTTAAAGTCCTCCCTCCCATTCCGCTGCCTGTTCTGTCTTAAATCACACATCTCAGCTGTGACGAGGCCAAATTATTCACACAGCATTAATAATAAGACAGATGCATCATTTACGTACAAGACAGGGAGATTCGTATTATCATCTTATAAACTCACTAACATTTTGGCACCTATTATTTAAAGACAATCATAATTAGTAAAAGTAGCTTCAAAACATCATAAATGACATTATCAAAACAAACAGTTGTCAGATGTAATGCATATTTATCACTTTAATGATGAGATCAACTAAAAACCAGCCTCGAAGTTTTAGTCACTGAACGATACAAGTTTTTGTTGACAGTGTTGGATTCTGTGTGATGAGGCTGTTAAGTTGAAAATGAAGACCAAATTACAATAATGTCGTCTTTTATAATGAATTGTAATTACTGCAATTATTATACTGCAATTATTGTCAATACTGAATGTTTAGTATTCATGTGTGTGGAGGTATGATAATGAACTGTGTTGTGAAGTATTAAAGTGAACTTTTTTTTATTATTAAGAGTCTTAGATTGTGTATCGATAGGAGGATTTGATCAGGTTGAGTTAGAGCTTGATTTGATCATTCTGATAACAAAGCACTGTTAATGTTGACCTTGCACGGTACGTACTGTAGATATAATAAAGAGAACTGGAATCTGTGTTACAAGATGGCCCTCCATTTATTCCACTAGTGGTTGCTCACCAGGCTAATGCTGAAATAGTTCTTCAGCTTTCTGCGATTTGTCATTTTTTGATGCTGCTTTTCTTGATTTTACTTTTTTTTTTATTGGACGTAGTGGCTCAAATTAAAGGGAGTGTATTATCATAGTGTTTGTGACACCCAGAAAAATTATAATATTTTACAGTTATTTCTTTTTATATAATTGTGTATGAGCAAATGTGCGTCATGTGACCTTCGGTTCCAACTGTGGCCACTGTGCCAAAATTGCCTCGCATACCTGCGGCAAGGGACATACCAAATTAAACAAACTTAAAGAAGCTTGCCACCATATCACCTCACTTCGTACTCCATATAATCTGTGACAACAAAAACTCCATCACAGCCTTAACTTCCAATTAATCTCCAATGTAAACAGACTTCAAAAGTAGTAAACAATGACAGACTAGCCACAACTGATGGCAACAAGGCTAAGCAGTAAGCAACATACCACTTGTATACAGCTACTAGGTGCTTTGAGTTGTTAGCTGCCTCATTGAAATCCATATTTGCTTGAATATATGCCAGTGCTGCTATTAGCCTTGATTCGTCTTCCTGCTCTGTACAGTTTACCACAAGCAAGAACAGCCTCTTTGCAGCAAGTATAAGGGCTAATGGAAAGTCTGTCTGCAGTTTTGAGAAACACTGGCAATAACACCACCTGTTTATAATTAAAGCATTATTATTACTGTAACAGTGCTACACTAATGCATTTTTTTTTTAAATGTGCCCCTTTTGAATGTGTCAAACCTAAAAGAAATCTAATACATGCAGTGTGACACTGCTAGTGACCTGATTTAGTTGTGTTTTTGAACACAATGTTGAGAAACTTATGAAGAGACCACAAACAAGGCCAGCAGAGGGAATATAACTATCTGGAGCTTTTATCTTTGTAATTGCTTAATTTTGTCGTTGGAAATTAGCACCAGCTTTCTTGGATTTTCTACAGGATTCATTTGTTTTACGATGGCACTAATGGCCATTCAAGCTCCGCAGCTAGACTCTGGGGGAGGAAAGGGGTCAATTTATTCCAACTTATAAGAAAATATTGGTGTTTCTGAGCTTTTTGCTCATCTCTATCATTGTTAGCTCAAAGCCACTTAGACTTCTATGTTCTGTGTCATTAGACGAGCAATTCAATACCACATTTACCTTCTACTGTTCACATCTTGTGCAGTAATATCCTCAAGGATCAATGATCAATCTGACGAATCTGATGAAAAACAGTAATGTGTCCTCTTGATTTTTGAAAATGTAGTAACTTTGCTGCCAGGTTAATGGCAATTTCACCATTAGAAGATGTTCCAGGTGTTATCAAGCCTCTCAGTTCAATACAGAATGTTTTTGGTTGGAACATAAACTGGGGGACAACAAATAATTACTTACTAACATGAACTTCTTTCCTTATGTTACATCTTCATCAGGGTCCGTGTGAGGCTTGAAAAAAATGGAGAAGGAGATTCCAGAGATCCACATGTTAGTTTTTCTCCAGCAGAAGAAGACAGACCCATTAAGCATTTAATTCAGTCTGGCCCAGGTGTGTCTCTCTGTCCAGCTAAGCAATACAACAGTTACACCATTTATGGACTGTCCACTGTGCAGGTGGCAGAGAAACTTCTGGGGCACACCTGCCAGCTGATTCACCCATTAGACTACGCACCACACTGTCTATAGCCCCGATCCCCCGAGGATGTCCCTCACCATGCAGGTGCAGAGACGGAGAAACTGTGATGGATTACTCCAGATTTAGCAATTGCTTCCTCGAAAACCTCTTTTATCGTCTGTGAATGGGACAAGCGTTTGCATATTTGCCGAGCATTACTGGGAACTGTTTTCCTGCTAAATGGCTCTAGGAATGTTTTCAACTAGAAAGCATGTGTTGAAGTCAAATGAGGTGACTGTGATGTGTTTACACTGGCCATGAAACATTATTTCAGGATTTTGAATTTTGACTTAGAACAAAAGGTTGGAAAGTGTAGTAAGCTTTGAAAAGATTTGGCCTCCAGTCCAAAAACTTTTTTTTTAAAGCAAACACTAACAAAGAAGCACTCCTGACTCCGCCGTCGACTTTCTTAAAGCTCCAAAAACACGTTTCCTTCTCCCACTGAAAACATCCAGAGGCCACAAAGCTGCCACATTGCTTATATGGCTTCACCCAGCAACCATTACACACCTAACCATACTCCGACCACATCGCTTTAACACCCTGCCAAGGCCAACCCATAATAACACGCCCAAGAAGACTCATGGAAACGGAATCTGAAAGTCTTCCCTCCACTCCAGTTCATTACACTGAACACCAGTTTATAATTCAGAAATCTGATTTTAATTACATTTGAAAGAATCATTTAATTTCAAAGCTTTGTATAATCTTTCACCCATGTGAGACACAAACTGCAAAGTGGCCGGATTACAGAGAAAAGGTGTGATGATAAATGATGCTGTTTTCTGTACTTGATAACTTGCCAAGATTACAAAAGAAAGAAAAACTGATGATGATCTTTTTTTGCAGCACAACACTAACTAACACTAATTTGTCACGGCCGGAAATGTATACCATAAACTTCACATACAGCTGGAATTTATGAAGGAATATAAATAGCAGGTATTCCATTAATATTCTTAGAGGAATGCTTAGGCCTGGTGTAATCTTCCACAAGATTCATCAATGTTGGTTGTTATTGTCCAGACCCCCCATGGTTGTAATTCTTTATCCTTGCCATCTCGGTAAACTGCCTTATTTAGTTAAGAAGATGTAATTCTATTCCCTTCACACAATCAGCGAGAGTCCAGGCCCAAAGCAGCCACACATAAGTGAGTTTGCACGTGTAATGGCTGAGTGTGTTTAAGTTATAGATTGGAAACGATACAGATGAAAGGACTCCCCTGATCTTACACATGAAGTGATTAAAGTTTGGTTGCACCCAAGAGTCTGATAGATATTATTATTACTACGTGTTAATTCCTCAAATGATTGGGTATTTCTGTAAATCCGTTGTTGATCATGTATCCATATGGCGAACTACAAAGATGATACATGTGCACTGTTTCGATACCAAACCAGATGTTGGCTCATCTGAACTACACGATTGATCTCTTCTTTAAAAAATAAAAAAAAAAAGAACCCAAAACATAAACTGACACAAAAAAGAAAAAAAGGTTTAAATACCACACAAAAACCATTTGCATTTGATTTAGTTCACATGTAAATGATTCATTTAGCACTTTGAGAAGCTATTACACACTGCTGTACTGTTTGGCAACTTGATTTCATACTCATCATCTCAGCAATTCAGAGTGGAGTATTTATCCGAGCCCGTAAACAAAATAATCATTAACCAGCAATGCAAGGAAAGCGTTTTGTCTTGGTAATATATGATACCAGGTGAGGCTGCGTGTCTTGACAGGTCGCCATTTTCGGGCCACTAATTTGGTCTCTTTGTGGCAGAAGCAACTCCCAGCACAGCAGCAGGACAATTATATCCAGGTGCAAGGATTTGATTCAACAAATTCTAGGTGGATCATTCCAGCTTGCTCCGGGCCCCACCCACCCGCCGCCGCCCCCGCTTTGCCGCGTTGTCTCTCTTCTGGGCCAGCTTGGAACAGATGCCCTTGAAAAATCTACAGCCCTCACATGTGACTGAGGACCTTGACAAAAAAAAAAAGCTGAAGCACTTCCAGAAACTTGAAAGTCATGAACCATGTTGTATATTATAATAATTGGAATGGCAGCAACTGGAAACATTCCCCTGAATATTCCAGAAGATAATGGGACATGCTAATGAGCATGGAATCAAGCCAATCAAAAAATGAGAGAAAAGAAAGAGAGAAGGGTGGAGATGGGAAGGTGCCCAAAAAAAAGAAGAAAAAAAGACATAAAGTAGGGCACGAGGGCTGCATGCATACGTGATGTATGTGTGCTCTGTCTTCTCGGAACAGCAGCACTGTTGAGTGTAGAATAGCACTGTACAGTCCGCCTGTCAAAACTTGACGCACATTTGGGGGAAAGTATGATTTGGGAACTCGCACCTGGCAGACTGAGGGATTTCCTGCTATGCTGCTTATACCAAAGCACTCAAGCAATGCCATGCTAAACTCAGAGCTTAATTCTCTGGTCGCCACACACAAAGAGACAGAGGGCCAATAAATATACACACTTTTATTGCTAGTGGGATGGGGGGGGGGGAAACAAGTTGTCTCTGACAGCGGAAAATGTTGTTTGGTATCTAAATCAGAAAGTTTGGTCTAATTTACGACTTTATTTTAATGTATTGAAATGGAAACGGAATTCTCAATGGAAACCTGTGTCAGTTTTGTCCTATGGGAGAAAATTAAATCAAAAGTAATACTTGATCATTTATTGATGTACATTAAGTCTTAAAGCGTAATTCCCTTTAAATGATAATTACGACTTTAGGTGGAGCTTATAGTGTAGTGTCTGATTAAAAATGCTGGGCTGCATCTTCACTGTTCAGTGAACTCTGTCATCACTGACACACTACATCTCAATCCTGTGGACAGCTGATTGGATTTACTCAAAACTTGGGCTGGAGAAAGTCTCACGCTGAGAGTAAAATTGACTTAGGCCTGTGTTCAGAGGGAAAGATGAAGGGCATCCAGTCTTATCATTTTCCATCCCATGTCTCCCTGCAGCCCCAATGCTTTCCATGTGTTATTCCAGTTTGTGCTCGAGAATTCAACTACATGTGACGTCAACATCAAGCCAGGACCCAAAGTCAAGGGAGGTACAAGGGGTTGAATCGGAAGTGCTGCCAGCGTTTTATGGCTTTGGAATACATGTTCAGATTGTTCAGTGGATGAAAGATCACTGTAAGAGATAGGTGCCAGAAAGCTCGGGAAATGGTGTAAATAGAGATGTAGCTTAATGTTTGTGTGACCAAGTGGGGTAAGATTGACAAGATTTTGGACACCTTTTGCTCATAATATTCATGGAATCTGACTATAAAGTTGATAAGCATAACCAAAACCATTCATTTGAATAGCCCCAGTCCCGATCTCACTATTATATCGGATTCTTTTTTCAATAATACCACCTTAATATTAAACTGCAATGATTTTCTAAATGCGTTAGATTCAAATTCCTAAACCAAGCTGTTTCAGACTTACACATCACAGAGACGATCATTTTATTACGTGTTACATTTGAATTTTATTTGATCAACTTTAACAACGTTTCTGTAAGTGTAATGTATAAAAATGCAGACAGTGTAAGGGGGGGGGGGGCTGTGTGTAATTTCATTCCCACTGCATCCTCACCGGGGTGCTGGTTCTCAGACTTCAGCCAGAACACAAGCCTTTATTTGATTTAAGGGAACTCCCCCTCTCATGTGCCTCCTCTGCTCATGAAGTGTCCCGGTATGGAATGTCTGCATTATTACACTCCAAACCGTCTGCACATGCAACAATCCTCAACTTTAATTGGAGAAGAAGCAGGAAAAAACCCCCACTTTTAATGGTTACAAAATACTAAGAAATAAACATATGTTTGGAAGATAAAAAAAAAAAAAAAAAAGGGGGTTGTGATGGATGTTTGAGGTTTTAGTCAAACACCATCAGCAAAAGTGTCAGGAATGAGTGATTTATTGAGACGCTGCACGTGGCCATGAGGTTAATTTGGGTTGTAGCAGAGGCAGCTTAAAGCCACGGAGTGATCTAACTTTAAAATTATTTATGAGTCAACAACATATCATCAGTCAGACGCTCAAATCTAGGCCTCCCAAAATAGGCATGCAAATAATCCTAAATGGTCCTTTTTGTAGCGTTCATCTTATTCTACGATGTGTATGACAAAATGTTTTTCCTTTTGGGTTTGAGACAAAGGTGAATTTCTAAGAAGATAGTCTTGAATGCAGATTTGAAACCTCGAACTTGTTTTTGTTTTTTTACACAGTACTTTTGGCACGTGTAATTCACATAAGCAGGTGTGTGATATGTTGTCAACTCTTAGAGGCTCAGAGAACAAAGGCTGCAGTGTACTTATACAAGGAATCGACCCGCAACCCAGTGGGATAAACTGTACAAACCTTACAGTACGTCACCATTTTGTTAAACAAGGCTAGGGATCAAACCACTAATCCCCCCCCCTACACTCCCTTTGGTTATAATTAACTTGCAGTGCTTGATGCTAACACTATTTTAAAGATACGTTTCTCTGGACTCTAATCCTGACTCAATCTCTCCTCCTGGATAAAAGCACTAAGAGGAAAAAAAGAAGAGGCTTTGTACTTTTTGTGTTCACTCTCTCTTTAATTAATATCTTGTATTATCAGTTCAGTACCTAATATCACAGGGGGTTATGGCTTGAATACATTCACGAAGAAAGAGAGAAAGGTTTCTGATCTTCAGTGGTTTGTGTTCAGCTCGTGAAGCACTGGCAGGTAGAATATTGTAGATTCATAAAAAAACACGACTGATGAGGTTGTGTGAAAAGCAGATGATTTGTTTATTTACCTTGAAGTTATAATTCCAAAACATAAATGACGAACACATTTAAATCTGTTGTTTTACACGGATTTAACACCTCAACGTATCTTTTTTTTTTTTTTTTGTTACATATAAAAAAGAAATCCTCAATCACATAAATCAAAACATAAACAAAGCCAGTGCTGCAGTGACAGAGTTGCAACAGTGGGACTCAATTACACACTGCGCTTTTAAGTGTAAACCAATTATTTTATAAAAAGAACATACAAACAACTGGACGGATTTTTAAAAATGTATTAAAACCATTTGCAGAAATAGCTGCTTTCAAACAATCCCACTCGCTATTAGGTAGCAACATGCCGCCATTTATCTGTGTGATGGCCGCTGCAGCTTTCTGTGGAACGATGACAGATGGATCCTCGCGTCGCATAAGTTTGGAAACAACCTTTAGCGAGAAGTTCAGCCGGATGCTCTTTTTAAGGACTTATCAACACTTGTCCATTAGACACAAACCACTGCTGCGCATGGCTTTATACCAAATAGCTGAGTGTGGATGCAGTGCAGGGGGCTGTCATATGTTTAAAAAAAACAAGTGGTTGCAGACAAGTCATGTGACAAATGTAACACTAGACCTGCTGTTTGCTTTGCAATGGGTAAACAGATTCACGGTGAACTAAAACCATTTTACTGTATGCTAATATCTGATATATAGTTCAAATAATAGCATTGAGATACCACCGTCTGCACTATAGTTCTGCTGTAGGATCCATCTTGAATATTTGCAGGCACACAGACTTTCAACATTCATTTTTAAATTGCAAAAGCTGCTGACAAGTTCCCAGTAAGCCATAAACCACCACTGCAACTTCACTTGTGCAACACGAACACTGACGCTCTTGATGTGGGTTTGCATTTAGTTGCTATGCTGCTTTCCTCGGTGCTCCAGAAAAACACAAACTTTCATCTAGATTTCAGTCTTCATTCCTACAGTTCTTTTTTTTTTTTTTCTCTCTGAGTTTTAGATGTTATTAGTCGGTTAAAGCCTCCCTGTTTTTCAGAACTTGATCTTCTGGAGAGACTTGACCTTTTGTGATTGCTTTTATTTGCCCTTTCAGTTGAGTGCAATAGTTTTTTTTGCAGACCTCAGTAAAGCAGAACTCTACGTATTGAGTGTTCGAGCGCGACAAGCAGCCATGTTATTAGGGAAAAAAAACAACTTACATTGAGTTAGATAACTTTAGGCAACAAGTAAATTCTGACTTGCAGTGACACGTTTTGTAACAAGTCTTTTATTAATGCAACATTCAAACACATTCCACTCTGACAAGGAAGCGTTTCCATATGAAAGACATCAAATATCACGTTACATCCCACACAGTGACCTTACCTCAACCAAGACATAATCCCCTGACATGGCAAGCACTGAAGTCCGCTCTGGTCATTTGTTGTTGTCATTAATTTCAAAATCCTTGAACACTGACTCGTGCCGTGCACGCAACAATGACACAGCAAATACAGGCAGTCATGAAAATGTATTTTAGTTTTGCAAATAGTCTTTTTCATTAAGTTAACTTTCAGATCCTGACATTTTAACGCTAAATACTTTTGATGCATTTTCCACAAAGAGTGGCAGTGTGAGGTTTTTGGCCACAGTTGTGGTATAATTTCCATTGCAGGTGGAAACACCAATTAGTGATTAATTGTAAGGGAAGGGGGGCTGGGATAATAAACGGCAAACACCTGGACCGAGCGAATTTGGGCCAATCATTATCAATCAAACCGTGAGTGAGCATCGGGCAGTTGGAATTAATGGGATACACGTGCCTTATAATGTCGGAAATGCATGACATTTTATTTAGAAATTATTAGTCGCTAGCAAATTGAATGATCACAGTTGCTACTGTCAAGCGGTTGGTCACTCAGTTGGAAGAGATGGATCTCTTGTCTGCCAGCACGTCTGCATAAAGCGATACACTATCCACTGCACAGTAACAGAACGGGAAATGATGCCTTTTCTTTCAGATCCCTTACACCTTGAGTCATCAAAATGTAACACCAATGACTTTTTATCTTGGGGTGTGTCTTTATTTATGTTTGACATTTTACAGAAAAGCCCTTTACTCGACCTCCTGCCCACACATTACTATGTTGGCATCTTGTGCATTACTACCCTGCACTTTAAACTTAGCTTCGTGGCCTAAAACAATTACCAAACCGCTGTTGTGTGTTTAATATTGTTAGAGAGGTGCTTTCACGCCGCTTCTTCACATCCCTGTAAAAAGGGGCACAGACGTCACCGCAGCTTCTGGAAGTGATGTGACCCCCTGTCACATCATCTATTCTCACCTAAACCACATTGTATCACTCAGTTAACCGTGAGATGGAGGAACACCAGAGTCAAAGACAGAAAATCGAACTGTGAGATACTTACAGGGGCAGCTGCTGCACACTGGTCGAACCGTAAGTCCTAGGTCGGGGGAATTTGTTGAGTCGGATTGGGTACATCTCACATAGCTGATCATTATTTTGACAGTCTTGTATTGCTGCTGCACATATACAGTCGCACCAAAATGACGTTTCCTGCAGGCAGAATTTAGGACGTCTTTACTTGCTGTTGGCTTGTCTGAGCATACTTTCCAATAACGTGTTGCATGTCGCCAGTTTTTCTCTGCAATGAGTCATGGTCCTCCACAGACTTTTCGATCTGTCCTCTGGCAACGTTCAGCAGCTAATATTCTTCTGCCTGCTAGAGTTCAGCACTTAGTGCACAGTCATACAAACATACAGAGACAGACACACAAACACTTTCAGCGTCCAGATCTTTCTTGGCTCTCGTCACCAGTCGAGTTGCATTTCCACCTGTGTCCTGCTGATGCAGCTGGTGGAAAATATTACATGCCAAGCGCACTGCTATGATGATACCTTACATACTGCGTTTTGTTTTGCCAAATTTTACTTTTAATCACTCTTTTTTCTGCGATGCCAGTATAATTAGTTATGAATGCACTGCAGAGAGCTATGATTGAAGTGGTGCATCAGCGGGTACGTTTCAACAGTCTAATGTTGATTTGATTCTCTTGTTTTTGACAGCTACTGTATTCTGACTACACGACATGAGCTTGCAGGTCTTTGCTAAGGTCGGTGAGAAGACATGTTTCTATCTATCGACATGCTTCCTTTGAGTCATAACATTTCACTACAGGGTTTAGGGTCTTGTCAGAAACGCTTCACTAATAAGGAATGGAAAATATGTACAGATGCACATACTAGCATGACAAACACATAGACAGCCACTGCGCACGTGGCTCTAATGATGGATGGATGCACTAATGATGGATGTGCTTCCATTTTCAGAATTAAACTGAACAACAGTGAGCCAAAAACAATTACAAAGCACCAAACGTTTGAAGAAAACAAAAGTGCTGATATTAACGTAAGATTGAAAATAAGCTCGGGCCAACTAACCAGGGGAATTGTGATTCCAGTTTGTTTCATTGCACACATGTTGTTTTTTTCTGGAATGATTTACTCGTGAGGAAAGGAGGGGAAAAAATGAAGTGCATTTCTAGTTAAAATATCTGCACTCAGCACAACAGGCAAGCACGACGAGAGGCAGTGTATTTCCTGCCTCTGGTCTCTGAGAAATATTTGAAGGTTTTATCCCAACAGGACACAACAGTGAATTTCAGGCAACCCAAAGATGAAGTGGAGGTGCAGCAGACAGTGAGTTAGTCTACTGATCTGGGTTTAAGAATTTAACGTTTATGTTTTTGACTGTGACTTTGTATCAGCAGTTTTTCTGATCTTTCAATCAGGTTTTTGAAGAGATAACCCCAAACCTGACTCCAAACCACCCTGAGCACAAACTAGGGAGTTAAAGAAAAAAGTATAAAAAATGACTACCTTAAAATTTGAAGAAAGCTGATGGTATAGGTTGATTGGTGGTTATTTTATAAACCCTTTTTCCTCTGACAAAGTCCTAATCAGAAACTAATTTGGGAAATTCCTGTTTTTGTAGAAAACTAGTAAAAACGTAGGTTTCCATGATTTCCACATTGCAAGCAGTGAGAAAAAAGTCAGGCCTGCTACCACTTTTAAACACCATATGCCATATATACAGAACAATAGCAAACTGGGACTCATTGTTAAATTTGAGGGAACACAAAGCATGCAACAGGATGAAGCCCAAACATCAGCTCGGATCAGGCTTAATGTCAC
Source organism: Nannoperca australis (assembly GCA_036023655.1). Taxonomy (NCBI): domain Eukaryota; kingdom Metazoa; phylum Chordata; class Actinopteri; order Centrarchiformes; family Percichthyidae; genus Nannoperca; species Nannoperca australis. The sequence continues at coordinate 43,286 of JAVQJD010023134.1, forward strand.
TATAAACGATTAAAACCTTGCCGTTTATGTGGTTTCAGCCGTGCTGTCCTCGTGGGGCACCTTATGATGCACTCTGACAAAAACACTGCGATGTGGAAGAATGGATCAGTGGGAATCTGTCAGCGATTAGCTTTGGCTGGTCATCCTCTTTGCAAAAATAACAAGTCATTATCAGACGCATCAGATAAGCAGATGTCGACCAGCTGCTCTGTAAGCGAGAAGACCTCTCCTTTGAACAGTACATTAACACGCCATATGTATCTCTTTTTTAAACACATACAATCAGAATGTGGGCTGATTTTCATTCCGGCTGATGAATTTATTAAAAATGTTTTATGATGTATGCCTAAGAACGAATCAGCTGCACTTAATGCATCTAAATGTAAACAAAAGGCTGTAGCTGTACTACCAAAACTAGGAACACAAGAAACTGCCATTACTCTTAATTTCATTGACAGATCTCATGATACACAACATATACATTTAAGTTATTCGTGATTTCTGATGTTTCAGTAAAATCTGTCTATAATTCAAACGGAGAGAAACACAGAAGATGTTAATATCTCATCGATAAGTCAGTTTGTTCAGTGTTCTGTGTGGAAATAAACCTGTAATTTAAACATTTTTAAATATATAGGCTACGGATTGGCCCTTTAATTGATTATGAGCGTTGGGTGAGGTTGCAAAAGGGTTAAAAAAGCTAGACTTTGGTTTTATTTCCTGGATATTAGGGCTCCTCTACCCTCCCTCCGCAGTGCCATTGAGCAAGACATTTCAGCACCAAAACTGCACAATAACGAACCAAATGCTACAACAATTCGGATCCGCTCAGGTGTCGCGCCGCCGCCGCACGGTGTCCTCGGCTTTGCCCTGAATAAACCCGCCTCAGACACAGTGTGTTTGTCCTCCCGGGGAGGCTGCGGAGGTGCGCAGCGGTCTCGCCCGTGTCGCAGCGAGCTAATTGGAGCGGCCTCATTTAGCAACACGTCAAATGGGACGCGACATCGCCGCGTCGGCGCCTCCACAAATCTCCCGCGCGGTCTGAACTCAACGGCGTGTCAGAGACCGGCGACGGATGCAACGGGGGTCACCGTCAGCCGATGTTTCACTATAACGAACCCTCTGCAAACCCGGCACCGGGGCGGAGATTAATGTCCCAATCAGCGATGTGGTTAAATAAAAAGAGCTGTGAACTATATGAGCTCCAGTCAGGATTATCATAAAACACCATTTAGACAAAAAAAAGATGAACAAAAAAATGAATTGTGTCATGTCTTTTTTCTTACAACTCGCAATAGTTTGACATGTCACGTGTTAAGATGGATGAAGCCTGTTTCGCAGCTCCGGTCATGTGTCAGAGCTATTGTTTCTTTAAATCTGTACATTAACAGAGTTTAAATATCATAATTGAGGATAAACCAGAAAATGTGCCAATCAAATGTAGAGTTTAAGATGTTGGAGTAGACGATTTAATTTAAATACAAGGTTAAAGCTATGTTATGGTGGTTGTATTTACTTACTACTTATTTATTTTAAATAAGTAATTATATCAATATATTTTTTTTCTTTTTCCTGTATTTTCTGTTGGTCTTCGGGCCAAAAAATACAAAATATATCAAATTTGTAAAAAAGAAAAAAAAAAGAAAAGAAAAATCACATTTCCAAACTTCAAATGAGCAAACTAACCAACTGGCGCTCTCCATATCGTCCAGTCAATATCGTCCAGTCACTTACTATGCATGGAGATTATAAATCATTCTCTATAAAAAAAAAAAATCAATGTCTGGATTATCGTTGTATATGCAAACTTAGACGTTCACCGTGGGATGGATTGCTCCATTACCCAGAGTCTGGCAGTGAAATCGTTTTATGGCTGCAGATACGACATTTGTTTCTTGGAGGCGTTTTGAAATGTCTGCATGCCAATAAACCAAAGTGGCCTTGACTTGAATTTGACCTTATTGTATTAGGACTCTTAAACTCAGCAGATGGAGACTGCAGGATCCCATTTTTGCAAGCTATGTCATGACTTGCAACTTGGGGCGTACAGCGTATAGTTTTTAAACTTTGGAGCTGTTAAAAATAGAGATCACATGTCTCCCCCTCTCTCTTGCACACAGAATCATTTAGCCGGGAACCTAATATTTAAACCCAACTGCAAATGTTTAACTTATCGATTTAGTTCTCGGTGAGTTACGGCAGCTGGGCATGCAGATCAGAGTGCTGGCAGAGGCATGGGCACCTCATCCATCAAGGGGCACGGATTATAGCTTTCTTCTAATCTTGGACTGTACTCTGCGTGTCAGTGGCTGCAAGTTCTGGAAAAAAAACAGTCCCTCAAAAATTGCATTCATGTGCACACACCATATTTAAAAACTAAGCAGCCTTACTGAGTTCATCTCTGAACAAGGAGCTCACCAGAATAAAATGCCAATAAAGGTCCAAAATGTCATTAAGAGGAACCAGAACTTGAGACTGAAATGCAGCTATTGCATTAAAAAAACAAGTTACTGTGTTGATTTGAAACTTTTGCCATTATACTATAACCTACATCGATTTACTGAACGTCAATGTTGTTGTTTTAAAAAAAATATTCTGACTTAAATGTGTAAAAACAACATGGAGTGAGAGGCTGAACCACCATTCTGTCTGATATTTGATGCGCAGCTGAGCTGCAGAGTGTCTACCTTGGTAACACAAACGTCAGACTCGGTTTACTGGCCACAAGTGCTGGTAATAAATATTCATGATCCCGGCGCCTGCGCTTTCCCGATTTCTGAGTGTCTGTCATTTCACAGACTTGAGCGTAAATACATTTAAAGTGGATGTTTTTCCTGCGCTCCTATTTGATCTGGAGTCGCCATCAGCAGTACAGACGCGCCGCAGCCTGTCGTCGACTCCTCTTTTTAAGAGCGTTTTATTTTCGACACCATGTGCGCATAGCTCCGGTGTAAAGTAATACGACAGGAGCGCGGAGGGGAAATTAAACGGTATAGCCCAGGCTCATGCTTTGCATTCAGTCGCGTTGGCACGTTAAAAAGGAGCAGCGTCTGGCTGTTTTGGACCAAACCGTTGTCGTTTCTCTCCTCAATAAAACATGTGCAGGGAAGAAAGAAAAAAAGGAGGAGGGTAAACTATGAGCTCAAGTCTGTGGCCATAATGAGGCAAATAACCATCAATCCAAACAAAACTCCAAACATATTCCAGGAAAGTATTTCTGCATCATTATTTCTGGACTCTACAACCGAATTTTACATTTAAAGGGTTTTTCTCAAGTTCCAAATGACGAATTATCAGTTTTTTCAGGTGGATTTAGCTTCTATCTCTACATTTTGTCAATCTGGCAAGCTTTTCCATTTAAATATGGTGCATGTGTGGAATATCCCGCCAGCCTACAAAACCACACGAGATAGCTTTAACACACCCACTTTAAACTATTTATATTTCCAGTTACATGTGAACATTTTTCTATAAAGCTGCAAAGTGACTTTCTCAGACGAATTCACAGCGCGTGGAGTGCGTCTTTTTCTCTAGCAGTGCACCAGCGAAGCGTCAGCACTGGAGCCCAGATAGATAGTGTTAAATAGAGTCGAAAAAGTCATTTTATTACCATCCTTCATTTATCTCCAAATGTAATAGTCCGTGAAAAGAAAATATGAATACATTTCAATACATTTCAACAAATCATCTAAGATGGTGGGAGTCGTGGATGTTTTTATTGTGGTTGATATAAACGGGAGGCACACACACACACACACATATATATATCCTGTGTTGTTGTGTGTAGATTCTTTTTGAGATTAAAATAGCTATTTTGGTTCTTGGCGTGTGTGTGTGTGTGTGTGTGTGTGCGCGCGCGCGTGCGTGCAGCAGTTCTGACAGGGCTGCAGACTGACAGATCGTGGCTCCGTGCACACTGGCAGTGTTAACCATGATCACTGGCGGCTGCTGATGTGATCTCTGCCTAATGGGGCGGTCAAGCAAGCTGCAGCCAGGAACAATGAGGGGCCACATTGACTCCTCAGCTCTCCCTAAATCTATGAAATCCGACAAACGCAGCAAAGAAAATAAATTAGATTTGAAAATTAGATTCCCGAACAATTAAGTAGCGCAAACTATTCCGGTTTACACCGAGGAACAACCGCCGTGATTAATCGATTTAATTTGCACATTACTGGAGGGCAAAGTGTTGGATGTTAATTTTGGATAAACAGAAGATGCAAACGGGGGGAGTGCATTTCCTTATTATTGACTGTCGGGGAAGTTGTGACAGTGCGTTTAAAACATAACCTTTAGCTTTAAATGAGCTGTTGCCTCTGACACACACACACACACACACACACACACACACACTTGCAAAAGCATGCACACACACTCACACAGTAAAGACTTAAAATGATCTGTGCGACAAAACATGCAATAATTATTTCATCCAAACCGCATCTATATGCATTAATGTGCTGAAAATAAAAAGCAGCTAATTATTCTATTTCTAATGCAGCATGCCTAAAAATAACCCATTAGTTTCACACAGCACCCACGTTGAGATCAACCTCAGAACACCAATGAAACCAATAACCCCCAACGCATTGCATTATTGTATTTTTTAATCCTTTAATATAGTACGAAATGTATCCAAACATTTTTTTGTAAACTAGATTTTACATACGAGCGCATTTCTCCATAAATACCGATCACTTCTAACATGTTACCGGTCCTTTACATGCGGATAAATATGGAAAATTGAGCTACTTACATGTAATAATACTTCCTTTCAGACAAAGCAATTGACAGATTTTATATTTATCACGTACATAAACAGATTGACACGGAATTTCAGGCTTTCACTACACGATTTATCGACATGACATTAAATAACAACAATGATACTGTGCTACTCAAACTGGACCTTGGACGAAAATGTTGCACTGAATAGGCTACAAAAGCACATTAATACTAAGAGTCGGTTAGGTCGACGTGTAGACTGTAGTAATACTGAATAATTCACATTTGGTTCACAACTATAACATTCTTTTCAATGAAGTCTATTCATCGCAATATTCTTAAAACCATCTCATTTTCCATATATCTAGGGACCACATTTTCACAAATTCCCTTAAACTGTGATAGAACTATTTACAAAATAAAATATTACATGTTTTCCCCCCAACTTGGTGAAATCCTTATGTACAAAAATGTCAGGCCTCTACCCGCAGATAGCATGCTTTTTGAGATCTCTGTCGGTAAAAATAAAGACTCAAAGAAATATTGAGCGGGGGAAAAAAAAGAAAGTTTAAGTCGGTGGCTTGTCCATGTCTCCTTTTTGTCCATGCACTCTCTCATTGACATAAAGACAGCCTTTAATTGATCGTTCGGGCATCCCGTGTTTTTCTCAGTCCACGTTTCACTGGCTGACTTTATAACGTCTTTGATTCCAAGCAGTTCTTTTTTTTTTTTTTATTCAGCAGTCTTTTTTTTTTCCTCTCTCCTCTCTTTCTTTTTTTCAAAAATATTTACACGTACCATTCATTGAAATTTGACGACAGCGTGCTGTGGCTGGTTGTGTGGTGTACTGCTGAGGCTGCTGGTGATATGGAGCTGCTGCTCTGGTTCTCTGTGGACGGTGATACTATGGTAGGAGGCGTGGAGGACTCGTACCCTGAACTGGCCGCTGGGGACGGCTGCGGTGCTGGATTGGTGGATTCGTGGACCTTCAACAATGAGAAAAACGTTTTTAAAAAAGCATCCTGCAAACGCCCTTTGTCCTGGTTTTGTTTTGCGTGTGTGTGTGAGAGTGTGTGTGAGAGAGAGAGTGTGTGTGTGTGTGTGTGTGTGTGTGTGTGTGTGTGTGCAAGCAAATACAAGGCATGAGAAATTCATCCAAACAAATTAAAACTCCTTATTTGACTGTTTTAAACGTCTGCAAAATTCTTTAACAAAGCATACCCAAAACATTATTATTCTCATTAAGATCCTAATCTGATTAATCGGTTGAGAGAAAAGAAAGAAAGAAAGTGTCAAGGCAAATTAACTTATGTTTCTCTATTTCTGTAAAAAAAAAAAAAAAAAAAAGAGAGAACAAAAAGCTCTATCCTATTCTCATAATATTACACAAATAAATATGTTCTCATTTCTCATCTGGACAAGCTACAACAAATAACAATAGATATTTCATTTCATAATTGTGTCAAGACAAGTGAAACAATGATCGAGTTTTACCTTCATGTGTTTTCGGAGAGAGCTGGGGTGTGTGTATGACTTGTCGCACATTTTGCAGAGATAGGGCTTGTCCGACGTGTGGACGTGCATGTGTTTCTTGCGGTCACTGCTGTTTGCAAATCGCCTGTCGCAGCCTTCAAACTCGCACTTAAAAGGCTTCTCACCTAAATAAAGACAAGCAACAGACACAACGTTTACAACTGGCTTTCCAAAAAACCCCACATCGTGCATGCTTTCCCGTCGAGCTTTCTTACGGAGCTAAAAACTGTAACTGGAGAATTAAAAAAGGCAGCATTTATTTATTTTTTACTTCTAAATTTGACACACAGTCTGCTCACTTACAGCCTGCGATTGAATGTGACTTAATCCACTTGGGCTCATGAATTAATTCATTCCATTCCATTTAAATATGTATCACAAATAACACGTTTACCGTGAAATAACAAGAGTTATTTTAAACACAGGAAATCTTTTCGGTTAACAACTGAATCACACGCCAGTGAAGAGACTCCAGCTGCCTAATAAATAATATCAAGCCGGCTCGCATGCACATTTTGGATGGGATATTGTCAGCGTGGATTTGGCAGAAAGAAAAGCGGTCAGTCGGTGGATCTTACCGGTGTGAGTCCTTTTGTGAATTTTTAGATTTTCCGATCGAGCAAATACTTTGCCACAGCCGGGGAACGGACACGGAAAGGGCTTTTCTCCGGTGTGTACTCTGATATGATTTACAAGTTTGTATTTGGCTTTGAACGGTTTTCCTTCCCTGGCGCACTCCTCCCAGAAGCAGATGTGGTTGGTCTGCTCCGGTCCCCCCACATGCTCCACCGTCAGGTGGGTCACGAGCTCGTGCATCGTGCTAAAAGTTTTGTTGCACGCCTTTTTGGGGTTCGTCAGCTGCTCCGGCTCGACCCACTTGCAGATGAGCTCTTGCTTGATCGGCTGCCTCATGTATCGAAAGAAGGCCCCCGCGCCGTGGTGCGCGGCCATATTCATGTTCATGGGGCCGTAGCCGTGCAGCTGGGTCGAAGCGTAGTGGTCGGACCGCGGGCTCGTAACGTGGCCGTACTGGTCGGCCCGTCCGTACATGTCCCCCGAGAAGCCCAGCCGCATCTGGCTGTTGACCACATTGGAAGACGCGTGGCTCGCCGCTTGCTCGTGGAGCCCCGGGAAGAGCAGGTGCCCCGCCGCATCCGAGTGTCCGTGTGGCCCTGCGAAACTCCCGGAGGCGAACAAACTGTGCTGAGCCCCGGCGGCGTCCCCGAAACCCCGATTTCTGAACAGAAAGTCCCTGGTGGAGTTGAAAGCCGCCGTGGAGTAAGAGCCAACGTGGGTCGGGTGGTGATGGTGTCCCAGGGCGGCCGCCGCGTAGCCGGGCGCCTGAGAGGAAAACGCCGTTTGTCCGGAGCCAATATCGTGGGAGCTGTGGTTTATTTTGAAGGCGCCCATCCCATCCGCGAACGGATTTATCCCCAACGCCACTTCTCTCTCCGTGACTTCGCCTGTTGAGTGATGCCGTGAGGAGCCGAAAGTAGTGACTCCTATGGTGGGATACTGCGGTCCCGCGTCCAAGAGCATCTTCAGTCTAGACTCGCCGAGACGACTGAGAGCAGAAATCAAAAAATCACGCAGATATTCTTCCTCCCCCTCTATCTCTTGGACCTCACTCGACTGAGCAAACTCTCCAATCCACCGATTTTCCTGTTTACTTTTTTTAAGACGCGAGGAATTCCCCTATACCGCTCATCCGATGCACACGCAAAACCACGTATACATGCAATATTGTCTTTTGCGGTTTACCTTCCTGTGGCGCAACTTTCACCTCCTCAGTCAGGCGGTGAGCGCTAGACTGATAGTCGCAATCATTCCTGCAGATAAATGAATTGAAAAGACAACACAGTCCAGCCCTGATGAATGGGAGAGGAGGGGGGCGGTCACGTGGCCCCAGAGCCGCGCGCTCATTGGCGGAGCCCCTTTCCCCCCAATAACATCTACTCACCAAATAACAATCCGCGGTGCAGGGCCCACGCTTCTATTGGCCTCTTTGCATCATCAATCCCAGATATTGTGAGATTGCTGACTGTGAATTTGGTTAAAAGGGCTGAATAACAGCAAAACAAAAGTTGAGGGTAAAAGCAAGACAACAACTGGCCTTGTAGAGAGTCAAAGCACGTTTTACAGCCACACACCGCATTAACAGTTTAGAAACCAAACGGGTCCGATTGTCTTTGTTAACGCGGGGGGGCATTAGATTACCAAGAAAACCCTGTGATGGTGTAATTGGTAACGTTTTGTGCAATTAAGCACTCGGGCATTATCTATCTACCTGTTTGTTTACATGTCTCTCTGTCAATTTAACTGTCAGTCTACACAGATGTATCTATAAACAAAGACCAGAAGAATAAATCATGACATTTATTTCATTTATGACCACTAGGATGGAAATAAACAAACCGTGTAGCATTCACAGGTGGACCCTGGTCACGCTCGCCGGGTACAGGTACGCAGGGGCGACTTTTGCCTCTTTCCTTAGGAAACCCCGTGGGAAACCCTGAGGTTTGATATAAAGTCTGCACACTGTCACCACTCAATTTAAAGGCCTGCTATTATCAACTTATCCCTTTCACTTCGAACGGAATCCGCGTGACGTGTCGTCGTCTGACTTTCGCGCGCACGCCGTTCTCGTTTTGTAGTTCCGTCTCGCTTAAACACAACGTTCCTGCGTCCACGCGGAGCTCACAATGCAACATCTGTGCTTTAGATTTCCACATCATCGTGCCCCCCCTACCCCAGCACCCCGCGATCATAAAGGTTACCTTGCATATGTAGGCCAGTGTTTAACTTGGATCCACTAGTATGCCTAATGTATCTATCACGGCTCGGCTGTGCTTGTGCAACTTGCTCGTTTTGTGCAGGCCAGTGATGCATGGCCTGTGGGCAAAACGTTGTGGGTTGTCGAAGTTATCAAGTGGGATTTGCGGCGCTCTCTGCAGGAACCTCCGGCTGCTGGAGTTCAAAGCCACACGCACAGACGTGCCATGCGAACCATTAAAATATCTTCTTGGCTACCAAGCAAGTTTCTGCGAGGCATTCTCCAAGTCAGTCTTGGGAGACCCAGGGAAGTTGTTGTTCTCAACTTAGCAAGTAGACCTACAACTTGACCCGGCGTTTAACGTAGCCCGTAACTCTGCTGTGCAAAACTCGGAGCGATCTTTCAACAGGTAGAAAACGGTAAGAACGGCGCATCACTGGAAAAGTCGCTCATATACTCGGACTTGCAACAAGAGAAGTATAATTGGAAACTGCGTGCCATGAAGAGAGTTGTTGGAATTATACGTCACTTTAAAGATTTGTATGCATTTAAAGTTTGTATCCTACTTATGTGCATTAAAATGATTTAAACATTATTTGACTGAGGAGTAAAAAACGCGCCCTAATTAAAAGGCCGACCACCGTTTAGTGTCACGATCCTAATGTGCTGGAGTTATACTGTAGAATTTAAAATGGCTACCAGGAGCGTTCTGAGGATTTACAGTGAAAGCAGCAAAGTCAAATCATCTCTCTGCAACATTCAGCTTTTTTGGGAGGGGGGGTTTGGTTTTGTTTGGGATCTCACACAACTCCCCTGCTTACTTGTCTCCAAGAGCGAGTGCATGCACAACTTGGACCAGAAATAGCACTTGGAAGTTTTGCATTACGCTGGTGCTGCGCTGCCTCTCTGAAGGCTACAGCTGTGAGCCTCGTGAACCCCACGCGCAAAGGCCATTTAATAAACATATATTGGATCCGTCACGTCTCAAAATATTGACTCAATTTCTAACGTGCTGGATGTGACGCTGTCAAGCAACGGGTTTTGACGAGTCCATTCTGAGAAATAGAGTTTGAAAATGATTTATTTCACGTGGAGATATTGAGCGAGTGTCCACATTATTCGGCGCATTCACTTCAATACTTGGGTTGGTACCTGAAAACGACACAATCTGTCACCCAAAGACGCAAGATCACATTATGTCCAGTTGATTTTCTTATCAATAAAATTAAATAAAAAGTGTGAGCAGGTTCAGATACTGACGAGCGCCTCTGGCCATAAATGTAGGTTGTAGTGTTACAACCTTCACAAGTGACTTGTGGTCAAATAACACTTATTAACGCATTTAGTATTTGACATCAAAGTGAACGGTTCTGTATATGTGAGCTTCTTTAAGGTCACTTTATTTTTGTCTGCAACTATAAAGATTAAGAGTTCAGTCCGAACACCCCCCCCCAAAAAAAATTAAATCTTAAGCGTTTAGCAACACAAATTAAAAAACTAAACAATACACACAATATAACTTAAAGAACTTCAATGAAGTCATAACTGTTAATTATAAGAGCATTACAATGAAATGATACTCCCTACGTGTGATATTAGTTCGGGTTTTCGGTCATTCGTGTACAGAAAATACAATGTCCACCGTGCTGAAGACTATAATCCGTGTACAGTAACATCCAAACATTACTCAACGTTTTAATGACTACACATTGGATTTTTTTTAAATAGTCCCGTTCGTCGGCTGAAGGTTTAAAAGTCCATGAATCAACAGTGAGTTCGAGATCATGTACACGGCACGTTTACTCTCCATAACTAATATCTTTCTTTTAGGCATTCAAACAAAAAGCATCACAAATCACAAAGATCAAGTATTATACGTTTTAGAATAATATCGCAGTAACCGGATACTTACAGCGCACACACGTTTTTATTTTGAACTTAAGTCTGCAACGGCACCACCTCCTGTGACCCTCAGCTGCCGCCGTCCTGGGTCTAAAGCAAAATTACCCCGGATCATAACAACAGGTCCCGTCCATTACATTCACCCCCCCCTCTCGGAACAATGGCTGCGGCTCGCCCTATTCACACTTACTACACGCACGGATCCCACCAAGCAGAGTCAGCGCCGTAGTACACGCTGAAGGGCAAACGAGTGGATGTGTAAATCTGGGTATTTATCAGAGCGCACGTTAATGGTATGTTGTCCGGACTACTTTAAACTCCCGCGTGGAGTTTTCCTTTGGTTAAGTTGACAAGTTTTCTCTCCGCTGACGCCGATCTTGAACGTGCGTAAAAGTTGTGCGTAATTTCTACGTAAAGTTGTCCTGCACGCGTTGCAGGGTAAAATGAAGAGATCACTGCATTATTTATGATCCTTACAACTTTTTATAGTGACAATATGCACACTGTTGCGAGGACTGTTTTGTAATTGCATAATCAAAGTGGGGAAATTGCTATTTCATAGCCGCGCAGCCTTTGTTCGCTGCGACAAAAGAAAGACGACTGTATATCTGCAGCAACTTTTTTTTTTTTTGGAGCTGTATTGTACAACAACCTTTTGCATAACAACTGTTTTTCTCCAGCGTCGCCGGAGCCACTGCGCATGCTCGCTGGCTGCTCGCTGTCACTAAGACATTTTTCTTCACGTTGGAAACTGTCACCGGTGACGTCAATCACCGAGCTCTGACCAATTAGAGCGCAGGGTGATTGTTTAGCTCCACGGGCTGCAGCGCCTACCATGAATCTCTATTCAGTATCAAAGCGTCCTGCTGCTGCCTCTCAACCGAATGGGATTCCATGTAGTCTGCAGATAGACTTAACTTTATAAAGTCTTTTTTTTTCTTTATTTTTCATTGCGATTAAAATATATTTGTCATCATCATTATTATTTTGCCTGCTGTCAAGTTATTCTAAAATTAGGAAGTAATGAGCGTGGATGCTTTGGGAAGCCCCGTGATGGACCCTACGTTTTCCAAACGGAACACGGCGCTGAGATTAGTTGACTTGGCAGGGGCTCACCACCATCACCATCATCACCACCATACCCCTCAGAGCGTGACAGGCTTCCCGGGGTTCAGCAGCCATCCACACTCAATGGCTCACTCGCACCCTGGGGAGATTACTGCGGAACCCCGCCTGGGGCCGAGTCCATTCGGGCCAGAACACATGGGGCACTCCGCGGCCCTCAAAATCAGCCCAGCCCATCATTATCCCCACCACCATCACCACCACCACAATCATCATATGGCAGGCCACAGTGAAGTGGTCTCCAGTCAAACGGGAGCTTTTGGCCCGGTTCAGGCGACGTCGGTCCCCTATTCTATGTCTCACACGGCCCAGGCTTTATCCGCAGGTAGGGATTTCCTCATCCGGAGAGATCTGACAGCTCAAGCCATGCCAGTGCTGACTGACCAGACTGCCGGTTCAGCCTCTCACCACGGAATGTTTGTCTCAACAACAGGTAGCTATCCCGGACACTATGGTCATCACACCGACGCTGGGAACCATACCCTCTTCTCCGGACTCCATCACGACCAGTCTTCTAGCGGATCACCGGGTGGCCAAGCGCTGAATGGACAAATAAGGTTAGGACTACCTGGAGAAATGTACGTTAGGTCTGATCACTTGAGTCAAGTGGCAAGCTCCAGGGCTGATCCGTTCTCCGCCTCGCCTCTGCACGGCTACGGTGGTCTGAATCTGAACATGAATCTCAGCGCTCACCACCACCACCACCACCACGGAGCCGGTGCCTTTTTCCGCTACATGAGGCAGCCGATAAAGCAAGAGCTGATTTGCAAGTGGCTGGAGCCGGAGCTCTCGCCGAAGAAACTTTGCTCCAAAACTTACAGCACCATGCACGAACTCGTAACGCATGTGACGGTGGAGCACGTCGGAGGACCGGAGCAGGCGAACCATATATGTTTTTGGGAAGAGTGTCCGAGGGAAGGCAAACCCTTTAAAGCCAAGTACAAACTTGTAAATCACATTCGAGTGCACACTGGGGAGAAACCGTTTCCGTGCCCGTTCCCCGGCTGTGGGAAAGTGTTCGCAAGATCCGAGAACCTTAAGATTCACAAAAGGACGCACACAGGTCAGTGGCTATGTACCCGTAAAAGGAAATGTTGTAGAAATGTTGGAAATGCACAAATGTCCCGTGTAGCATCACAACATCAAGTTGCGTGTGCAATTGAAATACGAGCTTTGCATAGTATATCCAGACTGTTGTTGTTTTTTAATATTAGCATTCATTTTCGTTTCTTTGATTTTTACGCATTTTAAATACTCGGAGCCGCGTCAATGAATCAACCAGTGCTGCTGAAACATCAGCGCGCAACAGCCACTGGCCACCTGTTTGTTGCGAGTTGCCTCAGCACTCGCAAGTTGTTTCACAAAGGTTGAGCTTGGGGATTACAGGGCAGCTCACTCAGGCGTGTGACGGTTCAACCTCTTGTTTACACCACAGCACAACGACCGAGGCCCACGTCGGGTCTCGTCCGTGTAGTTTAGTGCATACCAGACGTGACAGCAGGCGACGTTGGGAAGGTTTACCTTTACATTCAGTGTCACCGATATGATGACGCTTTAATTGTATTTTTTTATTTCATTTATGTCAGCCACTTGTTGCTCTGATTCTAAGTTGTTACGCGCATGCTACTTTATTTCAACCACTAATATCAGTAATATTAACAGTTGGTTGGATTCAGTGCATTTAAAGCTTCAAATAAGGGAGTGACGCTATTTTACATACACGCATTCGAGTGTGAAGCCTTACGTAAACTTCATTTCCCACCAGAGTGACGTGACGTGATTGCACGGCGAAATAATAAGCGTGCTTATGGAACGATGAGCTCTCGGTAGCCTCGGTAGCCTTTAGCCAAAGCAACAAGTTGACAGGCGAGTGCAGACGGCTCAAACAATCCACCAACAGGTTGGCAGAGCTGACTGCGTCCACAATGACTGACGCGTGTACAATGCAGCTCTGATTTAACTTTAAAAACACATAATGATACAATGTGGTTTCTTTGCCTCTGTGACCCAGTGACGTGCTGTGGAGCTGGTGGGGGTGGGGGTGGGGAGGCCTCAAAATGTCGAGTCAGACTTGTAAATGAATACAATGATTACATTCCTTTTTCTTTTCTTTTTTCTTTTTGTAGCTATGCCCCCCCACCCCCCCTGCTCCATTTCTGCGCCCTATGTATTATTCATATAATTTGCTCACATTACCTAAGTACAAATCTGTTAAATTATTTCTGTGTGTTGACTCCCAAGGGGCCTGGTCTTTGGTATCATGTTTAAAACCTATCCGAAAGTGTGGTTATGACTGGGGCTGCCCCTGGGGTCTGTTCCTCGACGGTTTCTTGTACTACACTAATATCCTTGATTGGCTCTCTCAACCCAACAGCTGAAGGTCAAATTGATATTCAACCCGCAAGTGTAATTAGACAGAGGCAATTACATATTCTCAAAAGCTTTAATCGGAGGAGAAAAATCAGCAGTGGATGATTCCCGTGTAATTTATTCAGATTGTCTTTTTTTTTTTTGCCTTGTCATAATCAGGTAGAAATACTTGTTATTAAGACGCAAAATGAGTCCCAGTCCATAACCATTTGCGGCATTTCAAACAGCAGACAGGCTGCGTTAGCACACAGTAGGTGAAGCCTGGCTGTGCCGATGCTTTCATTTATCATTACTTTCAGTTGGTTTTAGGCCTTCTACGTCTGTGCTCATAGCTTGTCTGTTTTGACGTATGCCTTGATGCATGCAGACGCCAGGTATAGACCCAGGGCAGTGGGGGTTCAGCCCTCCTGTTTACACCAGACTGAGACTCGTGGCAGGTCTGTCCAAACAGGCAAACTTTTTCAAATGCAAGTGGGGGTGGGAGGGAAAAGTGTGCACACTGTAAAATACAAAACAATATATATATATGATAAAATGGCATTTAAAAAATGTATTACCAAAGTGTCTGCAATTGTTCTAGCTTTTTTAATTATTCTTTTTAATTGAATTTACTTTTTTGCTCACTTACACTTGCATACCTGTTGCTTGGTTTATTTGAAGCACCCATGCATGCCCTTAAAGTGGAGTTACCCGCAGTGTCAGTGTATTTAAACATCAGAGATTTGTCTCACTATCAAACTGCTAGAAGTAGCCTATTAGAATATGGTCTCATAACACACATAAATATATAAAAAAAATAAACAGCATGGTGCCTTAGGGTTGAACGTCACACATCACGTCTTAAACTCTTTGTTTTTCCTAAATATCTGCTGATTTACATTCTACTGTGTCACCATCACTGTTAACAGGTGAGAAGCCCTTCAAATGTGAGTTTGACGGCTGCGACAGACGCTTCGCCAACAGCAGTGACCGGAAAAAGCACTCCCACGTCCACACCAGCGATAAGCCCTACAACTGCAAAGTGAGAGGCTGCGATAAGTCCTACACGCACCCCAGCTCCCTGAGGAAACACATGAAGGTGCACTGCAAGTCCCCCCCACCCAGTTCGGGCTACGAGTCATCCACCCCGTCCCTGGTCTCCCCCTCCTCAGACTTGGGCCGGGAGCCAGGGGGCTCCTCGGTGCTGTCGGAGCCGGTGGGTTCCTCCCAGCCAGCGAATCTAAGTGAATGGTACGTGTGCCACAGTTCAGGTGCCAGCGGCGCCCAAACACCGCCCAGCGGGCCGTCCACGCCCGACCCCACAGACGAGCCCCCTTACAGAAACCCAGAACCGAGGGACGCGTTTTAACCCAACTGGACTCGAACGCGGTGCCAGAAGTGGAGACAACACGTTTTCATTTTCAGAAGCTTAACTGTTATTTAAAAAAATAAAAAATGGTTTGGCTTTGGTGCCTCTACGCCTGTGAGGGGCTCACTGGTCCCCCTTTTCTTTTGGATGAGCCTCCAAACAGACACCCAGAGCCAAGAGACGCATTTCAACCACATTGGAAGGAAAATGTGCAAACCTTGAAGGCGTGCTAATTTCCAGGCACAATAAAAGAATATATTTTCAAACCTCAGCGATTCAAAATGGTTGGCTCGGTGCCTGCACGCCCTGGCGGCCCACTGGTCCACTTGTGGACAGAGTCGTGTAAATCCGTTAGACTGTGTGGTGCGTTATTGTAGACTAGGCATGTTGGTGTACAATTATTTTGTAAATTCGAGTTTTGACTTCAATATGTTTTTATTTATTTTTCAATCTGATCTTGAAGGATTTTTTGTATTATCGAACCAAAGTGCATGTTTCAATTAGGTCCAAAACAAATGTGCATTTGTAAATTTTGTAAGTTTTCGATGTGTTGATGTTGATAGTTTTTGTCAGGAGCTGTCTGAGAGCAGGTTCTTACCGATTACTGCAGTTATTTGTACAAACATCTTATGTTTACAGCATTTTCTTTCCATTTGTGCCATCGAGGGTCAACAATCGAACTGTTTCATAAGCCTGCAGTATTTGATATACGACCGTGAAATTATAAATGTTTTATCAAAGTGGGGATTTTGTATCATTGTCGTCAATACTTTTTTTTTTTTTTTTTTTTTTTTAAGTATCTGAAATCGAGCGGCATTCAAAATTAGTACCGAATTGCCTTGTAATTTGTGAGTATTTTGAATAAATCTTGTATGACTAAAGTGAAAACTCTGCTGAGCCATTCGGGTTTATGTGGAATTTACAGTCGGTTATCAATTATCTTCAAAGCGATCACTTTTCTGGAGAATATGTGCAAAATATTCTAAATATATATATTAATAATAAAAACTGCAGCCTGTAGGAAAACTCACTATATTACTTTACCTACGTCCACTTTTCAGATTCGGAAAGAAACTGCAAAAATTCAAAGCAACACAAGTGAGTAAAAGGTCCTGTACGTGACATTTAAACATTTTAGTTTTTCTGTACAAAAAAATAAAAAAATAAAAGTGTGTTAAGTCTTACTCTCTCAGCTGAGCTGTGGTTCGGTGCGGACGCGGGCATGAGTTTGATGAAGGGCTACAATATTCTGATCCAGACTTCAAAGAGCACTTTGTACAAAGAGCCTTTTTTTTTTTTCTTCACGACGGTGAATCCTCACGGTGAATTAAGATTTCTATAGCAATAGCCAAGTCAAACTCAAATGATATGGGGCCAAGTCCGTGGACTCAAAAGCCCCGCTCTAAAGAATGTAATATTTGCTTCCCATGGGGTAGGAAACGGTAATCTATGTCCTTTATGTTGCAGACGAGGGCAGTATAAAGAAGAAAAATATATTCTTTTGCTGCGGGCCTACTTTACGACAATCAAAGGAGAAGCCGCTAAAACGCAGTTGTCCCACATCATAATAGACTTACATTGCAAGAGGGCCGAACTCCTACGGATACATTTAACCATAATCATATTTCAGGCTCTATACATGAAATATGTAAAAAAATAAAATAATTAAATTTTAAAAAAACAAACAAAAAAACAGCACATGTTCATAATGAACGTGTGAATTCATTATTTCAGCTTTGAACATTTGTTTTTCAGTAGCATAAAATATGAGATTGAAAAGGAGTGACAATGCGCAGTTAGCCAAAAAAATAAATATATCTCAAGAGTTCCCGTCGTGCTGGGAAAACTTTTGGGGCTCGGGGGTAAATTGTAGCCCCGGCCTTGACTGAGGCAGAAGAGGGTGGAAACAACACAGCTACGACTCTCTGATACAGAGTTGAGGTTGGGACAGTTTGCCCAGCAGAAAGAAAATGATACACGCTCAACAACCAAATATAAGATGGTGATGATGATTCTGTTGGCACCAGTAGAAAGAGAGAGAGAAATAACAAAGACAGGAAAGTAAAAAAAACAACAACCACAACAAGATAGTTGGATCTCAATTGAAAGTGGGAGTCTTTGAAGTGGAAGTTGATATCAGAGGGATTCTTCTGGGTCGTCTGAACGACGTTGATGACACGGAAAGCCTTTTGTCACCGATTTGTTGGGCTCCTCTCTATTGGGCTCCTCTCTATTGGGCCGTCTAAAGCTTTTAGTTCCAGTCGTCAAAATGGACAAGTACTAACTGAGTCGCGTAAGAACATTTTCCATTCAGCGCTGAGAGTGAAGGATAGGCGACATTTAAAGGGTCGTTTCTTTAGAGAAAAGAAGCGAGAGGGTGAGATGTGGCTAACTACGTTTTTTTTGTTTTGTTCAGTTTTTTTGCCAAAGTATTTCTGAATTTCAGGATCAGCTTGGGACCAAAGAGAAACGGGCCTTGAATTAATTAATTAATTAATTTAGAAGTCACAAAGACAAAATAAAATCACGCAGGAGTGCTGCAGGATTGCGCACGCGTTTAAAGTTGCCTTTGCGCCGAGGTAAGATTTTGAGTGTTAAGTGAGCTGGCGTGACTGTTTAGCTTTTATTGTGAAAGTTAAATTCCCGGCGTGCAGACAGTGGATACCGCAGGCAGTCAGAACCGCGAGAGAGGATCTTTAACGGCTGATCCCGTTGGGTTCTCTCGTCGGGGCTTCCCATCTTCAGCTGAGTGACAACCTCTGATCTGATACCAGCAATGGTGTCAAGAATCAAGAACAGGTGTGTGTGTGCGCGTGTGCGTGTGAGTGTGTGAGAGAGAGGGAGAGAGAGAGAGAGAGAGAGAGAGAGAGGCTCCACTTGAGCAGCAACACGAATGCCAGTCCACTCCAAGAGACAAAACAGGAAGCTGACGCTGCAGTTACACAGGAAATGTATATATTCACATTCATTACAGGATCGATTGTGTTTTTAAGAAAGAAAAGAAGGGGGAGGTTTTGCAACAAAAAAGAAAATGAATCCATTTCATTTCTCACGAGGCCCTCTCTCCACCGCTGCTGCGTCCTAAGGCTCATTTGAGTGTGAAATATCATTTCTTTGTAAAATAATGGAGGCGGTAATCCTACTTCCGGAAACTGTCCGGCATTATTGAACAAAACCCTTTTAATAGGGGGATTAGCAGTCTAGGAGTAAAAAGCCTCTCTCACCCCACCCTGCCCACACCAGCCCTCATCGCCCCCCCCCCCCTTTTCCTCCACGCCCACCCCACGCTCCAACACCACCATCAGCACCTCCAGCACCAACCAGGTCATAATTATCAGGAATGAAGTGGCCGAAATTGGCATGGAAAATAAAGGGAAAGACGACAGGTGCAATAGAGCTACCAGAATCAGACCGGAAAAGCAGGACAGGACTTACAATAGAGCTGGCATTCTGGGAACACTGCTCGAAGAAAAACAAGCACTGGTTTTATTATTTATTATAGACAATAAATACATCGAGTTTACATATATTTAATATGTCTTTAAATTCATAACAAGCTAACTCCAATATTTTATAGTTTTATTATTATTATGGGATTCTTTCTATTTTTATGGATTTATTATTTTATTATATAAAATGAGCAATACACTTTATTCCTTAGACTTTGATCGAGTGTGCAGAAGTGAGGTCAAAAGGCAAACTATGCACAGCCACAAGTTAACTACAACCGTAAAGCTCGTCATGAATATTGAATATTTTATTCAAATAACACCACAAGGTTACTTTCCGAGGGGGGGGTTTCCAAGATTACGTGGCTGTGATGTATAGGCTACCACGAGCTTCCGTCATAAAGATTTATGACAACCTTTAAAGCTAAATTAACTGTATTCCGCATATAAAAAGGTGAGCAAGCGGAGTTAAGGCAGGTTTAAGGCTACACCCCTGCGGTAGCTTTTGTATATAGCAGGCAAGCCTCACATAAGTCACTACCCGGAGATGCTGGGGGGGGGGGGGGGGGGG
>JAVQJD010023160.1:0-24272 GCA_036023655.1 Nannoperca australis
TAAAGTGAGATATTTCCCTAAATGCCATCAAGGCTTTGATAGTGGCATTGATAAGACTGCGGGAATTATATTTTATTGTTCACTATTACAGTCTCATCACGGTCAGACAGGGACACAGGTAATTATTGCTGGGCCAACAGTGTCAATAGTTTGTGCATGAATGCTGTGTGTCTCTTTGAACACTTACATTTGTGAATAAATGCTTTCCTTTGTGTTGCTTGATACTGATATGATGTTGCATGCACACAGGCACGTATCTGAAAATGCAAAACAGGTGGGAGATAAGCTTGAATGATTTGCTGTGTAGCTGTGTGCATACGTGTGTGTGCATCTGTGATTATGTTCCCCTGAGATGTGACTCCCTGTGTGTGTGTGTGTGTGTGTGTGTGTGAAGATGTAGGTGTGATGTTAATCAGACTGTCAAACTAAGACAGAGTCCTGCAGGGAAAGCCTGTTGTATCTGGGTTCTCCACAGGACATCCCCTTCACAAATATACAGCACACGCGCGCACACACACACACACACACACACACACACACACATTGTTTTCTCTTTGTCTTCCCTTTTTCTCCCCAAGACTCTCTGCTGAGCTGATAAATGAGCTTGAGGCCTTTAATAGTACACAGGGACTCTAGTTTTGTTTGTGGGTCGGTTGGTCCACAACTTTGGTTCAGACTGTAGTATCTGACTTTTCCTCTTGTGTCATTCTAAGGGTGACATTGTTGGTTGACAGACATTAATACCCTCCCTTAACAATATCTTTGGTGATACTGTAACTTGATATTTAATGCCACCATCAGGTGAAACTTTTGTCCATTACCTTGGTTTATGACTAAATACCTGCAAAAGTCTAAAACATTCCCATCAGCCTCACTTTGTGTTTAGTGCTAAATAATTAATGTTAGCATGCAAACAGGCTAAATTAAGATAGTAGACAACATGGAAAATGTTATACCTGCTGCCATTGTGAGCATGCTAGCATGCTGATGTTAACATTTAGCTTAAAGCACCGCTGTACCTAAGTTAAGCCTCACTGAGCCGTTAGCAAGGCTGTAGAGTCTTAGTCTTATTATAAAAGGAACTTATCTGTTTGAACCGATTTTACGTCCCCACAAACAGTATTCAAATCTTATTTTGTTGCCAAGAACACACTATTGTTTATAGTAAACAAGGTCACTTGCAATGAGCACAGGTCAAACAATAATGAAAGTGAGGAGAAGAATGGGGAGAGTGAGTGAATGAATGAGTTGCTGATTATGCACCCTTATATGTCCTTTATATGCAGCCAAAACGGAGCTACAAAACTACAAAATAGTTACATTGCAAATGGGATTCTTAAATCTTTTTGTAATTGATTTATTTAATTGTGTTTTTAACTTTTATTTATTTAAAATACTGATAATTTTAGATTAAAATAAACCACAAATTATGAGCATACATATGTATGTATAAGAAAAGATTGCAGTGAGTGAAATGTAGAGATGAGAGGAAAAGAAAACAAGTGAGAATAAAGAGGAGGAGGGGAGAACAAGCACCACAGCATGCTATAGGGGAGTAATGGCGTCTTTCACCACCTATTGTCACACATACCAAAGCTGTCTGTTATTTCACACTGTGCACATCTGCGCACACACACACACACACACACACACACACACACACACACACACACACACACACACACCCCTGCACACAGCCCAGAAGGACTTTGTCACACAAGTAGTTACACATGTTCAAACTGGTAAAGCCACTCAACACTCCATCTAACACTTACACATTGTACATTTTCCTTCATGGTCATGAACACATGAACTCCCACAGTGCGTGCACAAACACATACACACACACACACACACACACACACACACACACACTGACCTCAGGGCTGTAATTTCTCTTCTTTTATCCATTAGTGCAGGTGGATGGAGCGAACGGGAGAAAGTGGAAAAGGGCAAATGAAAGAGGAAGTGAGAAAGAGATATAGTTTGTTGTTGGTAGCTGCAGGATAGAAAAGTATGAAACAGAGAGAAGATATCAATAGGATGTCTGTGTGCAGCATATGTGGTATCCTTAGCCTGTTTTCCTTTTTTTTTAAAACTGCGTGGCCCACTGTGTAAAAGCGAGTAGTAACAGAATGCATGCCCTGAGGCTGTAAAGGCCAGTGTGAACCCTCGGCATTTGCATTATTAGATGTCCGCTTGTATCTTCTTTACAGCTGTCAGGGTTACGCAGTTGAGAGAAGGCCCTGGCATTTCTGACTGTCCAGTTATCCTCAACCTCACATATTTTGTTTTTCTCCATTACTGCATCAACACACACACACACACACATACAGGTAGGGTACCATTTGCACTCCAGAGTAGACCATTTCTGTTTAGATGATGTTGGAGTTGCATTTACATTTGCTTTTTAAAGAATAAAAGGAACAACAACAAAAGCAACAACAGCACTGACATCGTCTTCATCAAAGTGGCTACTGGGATGGATTCTCACTCCTCAGAACATGGCATGGTGGGAGAAGGTCACCCTGTACTGTGAATCTGCTGCTTCATTTCCCAGAGTGCTGCTTGAGTGACTGTGCATGTGGATGTGAGCTGTTGAGTGACTGATGTCAGGGCCCTGAGCAGACAGCCTTTTTTCAGCTACTGTTAATCACACTCCATCTCTGACAGAAGAACAGTGCTCAGGCCTTTACAGTACTCTGTACCTCCCCGGCCCAAAACCTCAGGCAGCTTTTTGTCCTTTTTTCTACTTGGCCTCCATTTCTCAGCTGCTTGTTTTTGTCCCCCACAATCACACGGATGGATGATGGATCATCATTCATTCGTTCACTCACTAGTTCCCCTCTGCTTTCCTGCTTACCTCATAGGTGATGCTTCCCATCTAACCGGAACTCCCCTAAACTCTACTATTAGATGAGATTTTGACAAATTCTAGGAAAACTCAGCATATTTGACCTACGTAATTAGTGTATCGTTCATTATTGAGACGTGTTTACATTTCCCTTTTATATAATATTGACAATACATACAGATCACAGATCAGTTTTACCACAATTAAAATTTTACCTTTCTCTTTTTCGGATTTGGATTGAGATTAATGGAATTGAAAAGATGGTTGTATACCTTGTATTCATAGAATTAATCTTTTTGAAATATATACCATAAACAACAGATACCACCCTAATGAAGGTAAGTGTGCCAAAACATTTGATGGTACATGCTTTCTCTCTTTTATATGATTGAGAAATCAAATATGATGGGGTTTTGTGCTGTTGGTTGCACAAAACAAGCAATATGAAGGCATCACTTTGGTCTTTGGGAACTTTTGTTGGGCCTTTTTTGTTATTTTATTACATTGTATAAACTAAACAATTAGGATGAAAATTCAACAATGAAAATTTGTATTAGTTGCACCCTTTATAATAGTGTGTTTAATCTTGAGGGACTTAACGTTTGTCTTTTTAGCAACACCTATTTTCCAGGTTGTCACACACTAGCTCAAACATAGATGCACACACACACACACACACACACACACACACACGCACGCACGCACGTGCACAGAGCGTTGACACTGAAGACACTGCACTACTTGTCATAAGGGACTACTACTTGTTAACTTGACAGGCTCGTAGAGCAGCTGTCCATACACCATATAGCACTGGGACACAGACACTGATCCGTTACAGAGGGAGGGACAGACATATAGAAGGAGATTCAGTGATAGTGAGCGGGAGAGAGAGAGAACGTAGGACTTGATAATATCATTATAGAACAGCAAGTCTCTCACGGCAATGGGCAGGAGCACCAGGAAAGCTGATAGAATGTGATGGCTGACCTTCTCAACAGTTAGTGCAGTTTAGATACACATTCATCCACACGCAGTTCATACGTCCACAGTCCCTGAATAGCTACATGCCCAAATTTAATTTCTCTCATGCACTCATTTGTAAGGAAATGAACACTGTCTGCTATTGATATCACGAAAAGGTCACTGCAGCGTCTTGTCTCAAAATAGTTTTCAGAATTTTCTTTTTTTTCTTTTTCAACAAAGTTGTGTATATTACTTCACTCCACACTTTCTGTGAACTTCACCCCCCCTCCTCCTCCTCTTCCATCCCCAGCCCCCAACCTCTCTTCAGTGCCAGATGGTGCAGCCCATCACTGTTAACAGGCAGAGATGGGGAGAAGGAAAGAATAGTGAGATGGGGATAGCCGGGCAGGCAGTCCATGTATTATTAATTGTGAGTAATAGAGGCTTGTATGGCTGTATACATTATTGAGGCCAGGTCCTTCCGAGGGCAGTTAAGCTGAAGTGGCGCTTGGCTTAATGGATTTGGACAGAGTCAGGCTGAAAGCACATTTACCAAGCGTCTGGTTAAGTTAACACCTGTTTATACCACGCTGCAGATGAGTATAATTCTGAAACTTCAAAATTCTTCACACGAGTGTAGTGCAAATGTGGTGCAACAAGCTGGCAAGTTAAAAGATACACTGTACAGTTACAAAGAGGAAATTTAACACACATCTTAAGCGTTGTTTTTCATTGCATTAAACACTTTACGCCATTGTGCTTGGTGTATAGAGTATACTTTACACAAATAGAAGCACAACTCCAGACAAATGTTAATGTTGCTCTGTCAGTGTTGGATGTGTATGTAGCCAACTGTTTGCAAACATGTTTGCCAATATGTTTTCAATGTTGTGTTTTTCAGCTTGTTCCACTGTCCCCATGAAGACCCCCTATGGTCTTTTTGTGGTACAAGTTGTTTTATGTGCTCTGAGGGCACACATATTTTTCTCAGCTAGTTTTGTGTGTGTGTGTGTGTGTGTGTGTGTGTGTGGGTTTTCTAGCAAATGCTGAACCTGAAGCTGGATATTGTTGGAAATTTTTTGAAATAAGTGCAAATACCATACCGGAATTTTGGTAATGATACTAAAATCATTTTATGATGATATGATTCCAAATACCTTACTTCTCATTTTCTCACATGGAAAAATGTTTTACTTTTAAAAGAAATGAACAAGACACATTTCTGAAATACATGAATATTTAATGTTTCTATAACACAAGCACGACAACCTCAATAATTCAGCCTAAATGAAGAACAGATTAGAATGAACACAATTATGCTTGTTCACAATATGCAATTTTTCCGTCTTAAATTAAATAATAAGTAAACAAAAATAAAACACTAGCTGAACCTGAACACTTGTGTGCCTGCCAACTTTACATGAACCCTATATTGTGCTGCTCCTGAGCGCATGCACACCTACATCGTAATTATGTGCTCTCAGTATAACATGTGAAGTACACATTCAGGGGCTGTGCGTTTTGTCTTGATGAACTATTTACATGAAACTTGGCAAACTGTTGAGCTGTAACGATAATCTGTCATATTTACTGTCTGATACGATCTGTCTGCTGTTTATAGTGTGTGGTCTTAATATTGCTGCAGATATCTGCCCACCTTTCAAAGCAGAGATCTAATCTGATGTTATTGGTATTGTTCTGTGGCCTGCATTAGCATGCAGTGTCGGCTTTCCTCCTGCTTCATGTGTAGGTGTATAAAAACATGACACTGATAAAGACAATCTGATGTGAGGGCTGCTGAGAATCTTAATGTGTTTGCTGTTGCATAAGTAATCTTATATTTCATCTTTATTGGCTGTGTGTGTGTGTGCGCGCGCAACACACACACACACACACACACACACACACACCTACACAGAGCTGTTGGACTGTGCAGTTTGGATAAGTGTGAATGTTGGTTTGAGTGGGAGGAGTGTCGGGTGATCCTCTCAGCTCGGTGGCAGGTCCTGTCATTGGAAAGAACAGTATCACTCTGCATTTACATTGATCCTTATTAGGCCTGGAGATTAAACCCCTTGCAAGTGCGAGCAAGCTACGGCTGCAGCGCCTTGGAGTTTTACCGTATACCACTCATATGTATGAGTCATAGGCCTAAACACACACAGTCACTCAACACTCTTGCAGTCATGCTTCGGCGTTAATCTAGGACACAGTCACCAGGAGGCACTTCTCTGTCTGAACCTTTTTTTTTCGTGGATTTTCTAATTCACACTTTCACAGCAATTCAGTGTTTCTTGTGATATATTTGGCTTGCAGGAATTCCAGCTCATGCAATTCAATTTTTAGAATAAGCCACTTTTTAAATCAGCAACAGAATATTATAATTTAATTAGGGCATCAGGTGTTTTTTTTCTTTATCTTGAAACCAGAAATAGGATTCATTTATTTAAATTTATTATTTTTTATTTTTCAACTATATTTTATTGCTACAAATAGCTGCACTTCAGCCACCAATCACAACCCTCCATCCTTTCAGAGAGGAGGAGCCATGTGTAGTTGAGTATGATGGGATGGATAGAAGTCTCCGGGGTAACGGGACAGGTCACTCAGTGTTGTCATGTTGTACAGTGTCCAATTATATTATGGGCTGTTTGTTTCCTAACCCAATGGGATGTCACCCTGGCAGCTAGCCAGTGAGTCTGAGTACAGGACTTCAACACCTAGAGCACCTGTGTGTGTGTGTGTGTGTGTGTGTGTGTGTGTGTGTGTGTTGGTACTTGTGTTTGCGCGTGATTCACATAAAACACCAACATGAGAACAAAGAATAGTGAAGGTGGCAAAAGGAAACAAGTACATGTATATACACACACAGCTTCAAGCACAAACATTCTTTTGACCTAACAAATTTCCACATCCATTATAATTCCAATGCACTCTACAGCATAAGAGGCTTTAAAAGTGAGATGACTTTCAATTGACAGTTTTTTCAAAGTGACCCATCCAAACCTGCCTGTGAGCACCTTTTACATAGCTTAGCTCATATCATATTGTCTGTGCTGTTCCACTGAATATGAATGGACCTGTTTGTGCTGTTTATGCAGAGAAGAAATATGCATACTCTAAATAATTGTGTGTCTTTGAATGTGTATGTGACTATTACGTGTTATCAGTCTCTGCCTCTCAGAACACCTCTGTACTGAATATGTAGGGTTTGTACATTCTCCTCCACATAGGGACATGAGACTGAAATCACAGGGAATATACTGTAAATGCACACTTACACTTACATCACAGGGGCAAGGAGAGTGACAGTGAAAGAGGGAGAGTGAATGTCATTTTCTGGGCATCTCATGTTGTGTATTGTACAGAGAGCAGAAAGATAGGAATCAGGGTGTGTTTCTGTTCTGATATGGATGAAGAGCTGCAGAGCAGAGACCAGAGCACAGATAGGAGGGAGGGAGGGAGGGAGGGAGGGATGGGGGGTCATGAGGGCAGTGAAGAAAGGGAGGAAAAGAGAGGGCAAGGTAAGGGAGAGCATTGGAGAGATACAGATCAGGACCTGGAAGCTGTTCTCCTGTGTTCTGTCATAAATGAGAGAGGTGAGGTGATAAGGAGAAAGAGGAAAGGACAGAGAGAAGAGGGCTTAGAAATGGAGGGATGAAGAAAGGGCAACACACAGGATTTTACTACTTGTTCTCAAATGGAGCAGTTGGTAAAGGGGATCAGTGAGAGTGCAAAATGTCAGCGTCAAGAAAGAAAGTTCAGCAGAGACACATTTGGTCAAAATGTTCTTTTTCTGCATCATGCAACTCCCAAATGGTGTTTCTCTATCGGTATAGCTATTTCAGGGCAATGTAAATGTGAATGCAGTGTGAAAACAGCAACATTTAAATGCAATGATCATCAGAAGATGCCTCATTGACTACCATATAAGCCCATGCTGATTTTTTGCAGTTTAATGTGACATCTTTTTCCTATAGCTAACTTAAAAATGTCAAGAACTGACTTAGAAGCCACACTGAATACATATTGGTTTATTGACATATAGCATTTTAGGACACTTAAAAATGTTGTCATTTTCAACTTTTTTCCCCAAATCAAATTTATAATTATATATATGTGTGTGTGTGTGTGTGACATTTGGCATTACACCTGTCCATAGTGTGAAACCAGCCATGTTGTTGCATGACGTCAGCTTCGTGTTTGCTTTGACAATAATGTTGCTTTGATTGAGATGTTCAATGATGGACCTTTGAATCCATCCATCCATCCAACATTTCATTGTTGATGTCTGAGGAGCCTCTCCCCATGGCTCATAGGCACCTGGTGTGGTGGCAGTAAAGTGGCACAATGGGCCAGTAATGCCCAGCAGTATTTAAAAAGGAACCGCTGGACATCATGCGGGTGTGTTAAGAATACATATTTTACTAGAGGCCCAATAGTACATAAGTGTATATAAAGCAGCATATGACGAGAAAAATAACACTTACTGGTGAATATAGCTACAACAGCTGGTGTATTACTGTATGATATGATACATAAAGAAAAGATACACTTGGAAGTCACAAGGTATGTGACAGAGAATTAGTTTAAATATGATGTAACTGTAAAATCACTAAAGCCTAACAAATACTTTCTAAGTCCTTGTAAGGTTCTTATAGGAATATTATACACAGCTTGCAGTGATATACTAAGTGAAAATTGTGCTGTAGAATTATTTATTTTAATGTTTTAGTACTTGTTAATAGCATTTCCCCCCAGCATACTGCTTTCCTCTAACACACACTGAACCAGCAGGCTATAAAGTTAATTCAAGTGTAGCCTCTTTATTTTGTTCCTGTAAAAACCTCTTTACATGCTTGATGGGTAAATCAAGTAGCCTTAATAGACTGTCAATTATTTGGACATTTGGCTATGAAGGTTATAGGTTAGTGATGGTGAGCAAAGTTAAGTTTTGAATGCAGTTCTGCTGTAAAAGAGAATATATCTGTTGCTACTTTAATAACACAGAATATTTAATGAAGTGCACACTTAATTGTAATTTCTTATATAGGACAAAGACACTTTAGAAACAAAATACTGTAAATGCTGGAGTCTCCGCTGGTTTCTTGGCAACCTCACAGTGATGACAAGACTTCAGGAAGTCACTGCTCCTGGCCAGTAACACACAACACAACCCCCAGTAAAACCAGAATATATTGTTGATTTGTTGTTGATTTTGTTACTTTTGAACAAAGCCATGCTAGCTGTTTCCAGTCTTTTGCTATGCAGATTCAGATGCAGCAATCCAATAGTGATCATAATGTTTCCCAAGGTTAACAAGTGTGCATATTTCTTGAGCAATGTGCACCTTTTATGTGATACGCTGTCCAACACTTTTTTTTCTGAACAATGTGTATATGTGTTTTTATCTCAGTGACTTTTGTATTGGCTGTATTTACAGTATCTTAAGATTTTAAACAAAATTGAGAGGATGAGACATCTACACATACTGCTCTTATTTGCATAGACACACACACTCGCACAAAGAACAGCATTGCTGGGTCTCATTGCTGTTATTCCAAGCCTGTTGCCCAGGAGACTGACAGCATGTAGCTGCAGGTGGGTGCAGAGGTGGGTGTTGATGCCTTCCTGCCTCCCGTTGGAGCTCAAGGTCTGAAGATCACATGCAGACATCAAACAAAGGATTTGTCCACGGGCACAGTCACAGGCTCTCAGAAATATAAACAATACTGTGCCGTAGGTTGTGGCTGAAACATTGGTCCTCTTTCCCAGCTTCGTGCTTCCTGAGTCTCACTCATCTAGTCCAGTTTTCTTCTTCCTTTTTTTTTATTTTTTTATTTTTTTACACAGTACATCATTCTTTCTCTCTGTCTACCTGTTAGCACTCCTTACCCTCTTTCTCTATCTCCTTCGCTCTGTCTCCCCTCTCTCTGTTCAGTAGGATTGTTACTAAGCAGAAGTCTCCTATCAGGATGTTCATTGGTGGAGCTCATCTTTGGCTGCTATTACATAACCGTTCCCTTCTCCTCTCGGTGCTGACTTACTTGGATCGTAAGATAAAAACCCAGTTAATTGGAAGCAGGAAACTCTGCAAACATTTTCACTGATTTCACCACACTGTTTCCTTAAAGCTAAAAAGAGCTAAAGCTAAAACATGTTGCATAGAGAGGGCAGCAGATGTAAAAATAAATAAATAAAAAGACACACTACACTACTACACACAAGTATTTTTTTTTTAATGGAGTTCAGAGTCGTCAAAATAATTTGCTGAGCCCTCTGAGAATTTCTAAACCACCACTCTTCATTTGAATGTGGTCCCCTTTATTCTTAATGTTGGATAAATATGAATTTGATGTACACGGCTGGAAAGAGGGAGTTCACAGAGAGGGAGACAAGGTGAAAGAGAGAGAGAAAACATCATTCTTTCTTGGACAGCGCAGGCCGTCACGCCTCTCTGGACCACCGGAGCTTCACGAGGCTTCTCTCATCTGCCTCAGATATGGAGGGGACAGTTGCTAAGGCAGGGGCTGTGACCCAGCTGATTCGTAGGTTTTGGTTGCTAAGGCGTAGAAGACGTAATCCATCTGTCAGGTTGTGATCTGGCTATGGTGCTGCTCAGAGGAGAGGAGAGGAAAGAAATACAATTGAGAGAATGAAAAAATGGGATTGTTTGTGGGTCGTTTACGTTTGTCTACCTGTATCACTATCTCTTTCTGTGTTTGTGTGTGTGTGTGTGCATCAGGTGTGTGTTGTAAAGGAAGGAGGGCAATACAGTTAAAAGCCTCTGGCTCTGAACAAAGAAGCCTTAAGGCTGTAGGTGTAAGTCACATCAAACAGACCGCTGCTTCAAAGCAGCTCTATAGGTTATGCCTCATAGGAGAGAAAGACTTCAAACATACACCTAAAATACAGGACAAGACATCAATACAAGCATACTGTTGGAATACTACTGGTATCAGCTATGATGATATTAGGGTTTAGATGAATGCTGTATCTATGTATTGGCATTTAAGCTCAGAGATTTGCTTGATTTATAGATAAGTCTGTGTGTTTGATCTTTTGTGTGAATACAGCTTTTGTCTCGATCAGGTTGGTAAAATTCGTTCCGCAGGTGTCTTCCACTGTGCTGCAGAGGACGTGTACATCCTTGCGCACCCTCCTCCCTCTTTCTTTTCCTCACTTTTCTCTTCCTCGCAGGAGCCTTTGAAAAATAATAGCTGTGCACTGGGAGTACTATTGATTTGGTCTCACCGTGCTCAAGGAAAAAGTGAGCTTTATTTTCTCCAAAATACAGAGCAAAGAGGAAAAAATTGGCCATGTTTTAAAGGGCCTTTCACATACAATTTGTGTCTGTTTACTTTTCCCCCCTTTCTTTTGTTTTGACTACTTGTCCACTTCTGCCTGTTTTTCCTCCACTTTGTTCTATCTGTCTTTACTTTTTGTTTATGTGGTTTCTTTCTCAATTCACTGCTTCCTCTTCACACTCTGACCATTTCTCTGTTGTTGTTTTTTCTCTTCATGCCTCTCAGTCAGTGCTGCAGCTGTTGTTTTAGTGTCTCTTTTATACGTTAGGCACCAGGTATAGCTTGACACTGGCCACACACACCCACATACGCCAGTCCTGGATCTTCAGGTGCCTTTGTGACCTAAACGTCGTAAGTGTCCACACTTATTCTTCTCCCAGGTGGATCACATATCTGGCCATCATTCTTGCTTCTCTTAGAGCTCCAAGCAGAGTGGCAAAAAACACAAATGCACAAATACTCTTGCATGTCTGCACACATTAGCACATGTGTCTGCATGTGTGCATACAGAGAGACAAGCACAGACACACACAGGGAGATGCACATAGGACACAGTGTCGGTGAATGAGAAGTAACTGTGTGCTGTGCGCCTGAGGCACTCCTTCTAGCTACTGATGTAAGTTTGAGCCAAGTGGCTGCTCTTTAATGTTGCTGAGACAGTGTGTGACCACCCATGCTAAATGTTTGCAGACATAAGGGATGAAATGCATGGTCAGGTGTTTGTCGAATGGATAGATCCTTAAAGTAAATAGGAGGTTGAATAGGAAAGAATAATCTCAACAGATTAATGAATAAGATATTTGTGTGAAACGGTGAAACAAATCAAAATGCAGCAGTGTTTAGATAAACAGTATTTAGCTAAAATGTATAAATCTGAACTGAGGGGATAGTGAGGCCAATGTCACATCACTTTGAGCCAGTTCTCTTGTTCATACTCTTGACTTTGGTTGCTGGATGTTAACCCTGCTCCAAACTATAAGTGAGCTACACAGTCTTGTGCTGTGAAACTATTCCTCAATTAGTTTTAATCAGAAAATGAATCAATTACTGCACTGGTTCCAGGTTCCCAAATGTGAAAATGTGTTGCAATTTTCCACCTTGTCTGTTCTTGTGTTTGTCTTTCTTTCATTTACCATCTGTATCATGATGTCATGGGTCGTGACCTCTACTAGATTTTATGCCATAAACTATTCTGATCACACGAGAGCTGCCTTTCATCCATGAATATTAATAAAACAATAGCTTTGTCCACTTCTCAGAGTGATGCATCAATATTATATTGTACCAGGGATTTGATGCATATTTCACACAGTAGCTGTTGGGAATCAGCAGATGTGTGAGTGAGAGATTTGGTGTGTTGTGATCTATAATGTGAGGCTACAACAAGGTGTCAGTATGCTAGACAGTTGATAATGTGAAGCTGTGTGCTGCTTGTAGATTTTAACTCATTTTTATTCACATTCCCTGGCTCACTCCGACATGACAGCACCAAACATATTGTCGGGCAGAATGAATGGGAATATGAAGGAGGACGCGTTGTGCAAGAGGGTGTTCTTTGTTAAGAATTTCCTCCTGCTCTATAAGCAGCTACCAGCGTCATCGCTCTGATTAAGTCGCATAAGAGAACAGGGAAAATTTGGCCTAATTTACTTCCCCTGGGAAAGACAAAGTGTGGAGAGGGGGCTGGAGAGAGAGTGAGGGGGAGAAACAGAAAACAAGGTGTCCTTGTAATCACATTGCAGTGCTATGAAAGTGCTTGTCATTTGATTACTCAGAGGTATGTAAAGCTTTTAGAGCACATGGGGAGAAATGGTCGGTAGGTGGGAAGAAAATGAAAGATGAAGAGAGGGAGGGATCGAGAGAAACCGAGCTCTATAAATAGAGTGTGTGTGGTCCCTGCAGCATCATTTTGGCAACTTTCACTGTGGACCTCAGATTACGCAAAAGAGATTTATTTTACGGCGTCACCCCAGGCTGCCGCTTATACCTGTGGTGTGTGTGTGTGTGTTTCTGCCATACACAGTCATTTTCACCTGTATGAATATGTTTGTGTATGGATCTGTACATGCAAACCCTTAATTTGTTGAACAAAAGCAATTTCTCTTATATGTTTCTAACTACATAGCTCAGTCATACATCATTGAAAACAACACAGTATATTCCCATTTGTGTTCTGCTTGAAATGTATTCTTGTCCTGTGAGGGGGTGCACACAGTGCCACTTGTCTACCTCCCCACTGGCGTTATTTTCTCCCCCCTGTGCAGCTACATGAAGGGGGAAAGCGTGGGCCTGTCACTGTATCCCAGAAGACACCAGTAGGTTGGCTGTCGTGGATGCAGCTTACATCTACATGATGATATGCACTCAGCAGAGATTTGAAAGACAAAGGGGTTGACCTGTTAGAGAATCTAAGGAGAGTGATTCCTGAGCCACACAAAAGGATAGACTTGAGTGAGTGCAAATGAATGATAGTTTATATTAGCTTAAGTGCACTTTTCAAATAATACAAGTTGCATTGGTTTAATGAGCTCTTGGAACACAAATTAAAGCAAAACAGGTTAACAGAGCTTTGTGAAGCCGAATTTGATGTAATTTGTTGTTTTGATTTCATCAGTTTTGCACTTTTAATAATAAGCATTCACTCCTTGCTCAAAATTGCTTGGATATTATTTTGCTCTTTTGATGTTTAAATTTCTTTTTGGCAGTCTTTTGCAGATATCACTGCTCTTTCTTACTCCTCTTAAATTTATTCCAAACAAACCCCTCTTACTGCTGCCAGAAATGTAAAATGCATGACTCCCTTTACATCAATGGACTTTTAAAAGGCTTAAGTTTAGTTTAACAATTTTACACATGAAGTTCAGTCATCATGTGGAGTACTGCTCAGCCATTAAACATTTTGTATGCAGCTCTGGAAGGAGCTCTCTAATGATCACCAGGGTTATCTCAGCTTGGGCCTGACGACTACAGATTTATACCAGATAAACTGCATTACAAACTATGGCATGAAGTTTGAAATAACTTAGCCTTTACCAGGCAGGGGAAGTCTCATGAAAAACGCTGTTGAGTTGCATTACGGGAAATGTAGGATCCACCATTTTTGGAGCTTGACCCATGCTAGGGACTTGAAGTCAGCACGGATTTCAATTGTTCTTTATTGAGGTGTATCTTTCAAGTATCTCAACTTTATGGAAGTGCTGTACTAAACTGCTGGAGTGCCGCTTGTGTGGGAGTGCACATTCATAGGGAATTATTCACCTCTAAAGGCAGAAGCAGAACAAGCCCATATTCTGTGAATTCATTTATCAATATATTCTCAACACGCAGTGATGCATTGCAATCATTGATATGTGTTAATTACTCAAGTGCCTATCTCTGTACTAATTTGCACACTTATGTATAGTTTAAGTGGCTCCAACATCCATAGACAACGAGCCAAAAACATTTTGCCCAAATAAGAAGTTTGAATGGAATTTGTCTAATTACAATCCACCTCCATGACTGAATAAAGGACGGTGGCGGTTTCTTACCAGAAGCAAGTCTGGGTGGGATAACTTCTAGAAACACTAAGACATGAACGAGTAAGACATGGGCAATGCATTTAAAGGAATTTCTTATATACACACACACACAAATGTCATGGGAATACTTGCTCACAAACACACGTGAGTACTTTATGTATACTTGAGACATGTTAAATCAGGAGTCTGGACCGGCAAGCCAATCCGAACCCAGCCCATAGCTCGTGATATGTAATGTTTTCTGTTTTGAATTACATTATTGGACACATTCTGGACCTCTGAGGTCTCTCTCAGGTCAGATGCAGACCTTTTGAGTAATAACTTTGAGAACCAATGCTCTGGGATGCAGTGGTTGAGGAGGCAGTTTCTTTTTTGAAAAGTTTGACATTTGTCGACATCAATTCCCCTGAGGACTTCCACAGCTTAAATACCATTACAGCAAAATGGAGATGGAGAGTCAGCTCACTGTCTAATGAGGTGATGATAGAAGCGAGCATACTGTGTATGATGAGAGACAGCACAAATTCCAAGTGGATGAATTTGGAGTTACTGTAAATGAGGGCACAAGTGTGTTGGCTTTTGCTGGATTGTCATGCAGTACCACAGATTTATTTATGCCACTGCTTTGATTAAGAATGGATGACTATGCTTTTCTCTTCTCTCACTTCGTCCTTTCATTTTATTTCTCGCTCTCTTTCCATCGCTCTCATTTTTCCATTTTCTGAGGGAACCCAATGCAGAGAGGTAGGAGGAGGAAAGATGGGAGAGGATGGAGAGGGAAAGATAGGAAGAAGGAGAAAGTGGAATGATGGAGTGACAGGAGAGATTGGGGAAGAAAGAGGGGGAGATAATTGGACGAAAGAAGAAACAGGGTCCATTTCTAACTTCTAAATTTCTAAATGTTTGAATATAAAGGTGCTTCTGCTGATCTGCAGCTGTGGATGCGCCGCATAACCCCCACCCCTGCTCTTCTTAGCCAATCATCACACCACACTGCTGTATTTGGGTCATAGCAACTTGTTGCTGCTGTCTCCACTGGCAGATGCATTGTGTTGTAATCTCCAAAAAATAGGCTGAGAAGAGTGAAGAAAGTGGGTGAAATGACAGAGGCGAGGAGCTTTCGCCCTTCCAAAATTTGAACCTCTTCTTTTGTGATTATCTTCCAATACAATATCTGTCTTTGCTTCCCCCTCTCTCTCCATCCTTATTTTCCTCTATGTGAGCTGTGAAGGGTTTGCACGTCCTGCAGCTGCCGCAGGAGCCTCATTCCCCCATCGGCCGCTGTGCTTAACTCGCTTTTATTCATGAGTTGCTTCACACTGTGCCCAAATCATCAGTGAAATCTCCTCAAAACTCCTGCACTTAAAGTGGATCTGAAAATCACTGGTGTTTAAGGGGAACGTCTGAGCCATTGATTTCCCCACCGCTCAAAAGCCCCGCTGATATTTAATGGATGGTCCATGGGGAGAGAGAATGAGGTAGAGAGAGACTGTGAGAGAAAGGCCAAGTAGAGGGGGAGAAGCTGATCTATGGCAGATGAGATGAAAATACATTTGGATTAAGACAAACAGAGCGATGATGAGACAGAAACCAGTTCTCCTCTCAAATATCAGCAAAACACCTGAGGCACGTAGATGGAATCACATCTCCCTGTGTGGTGAAACAAGTTGAGACTGAGGGCTGTCACTCATTCACCTTTAAATTCATTCATATTCTGTGATGCTCTGACTCATGGTAGAGCATGTTGGAGTGACCTAGTTCACTGTCAGCCCAGTGTAACATTGCTTCCCCACAGAGCTGTTATGGACATGCTCTTTCACATCTCCACTTACTTTTTGTCAGAGGGAAGACTAATAAATTTCAATCTGACGCTTGATCTACTGAGCTGATCCTGAACCCTTTCACTGTACACTGTGTGTTGTATTCGCTAAGTCTGTCTGTCGTCTGTCCTTCCAAATTATATATATTAAAGGAATAGATCAACATTTGGGAAAATTCACTTTTTGTACAGATTAAACAAAGGGGTGTTTGTGACTGTGTGCATATCAAACAAACAAGGTAAAGTGTGTTAATAAGCTTAATATTGTGCATGCAGGCATGAGAGAGGTATCAATTTTCTCATCTAACTCTCGGCAGGACAAAGTGTTGAACAATTGCTTTAAAAGCTGTTAATAAAGTGCTAATGTATAAAAATCCTCATTAAGTCCTTTCATATACAGGTTTCTGAGATTTTAAACACATAACACGTCTTATCCTCCCTCTTAGTCCCAGAATGACATTATCATTACTAATAAAATAAGAAATTGAGTCACTGAATCCTTTAATATTTGGCCTTAAAAAATGTAAGGCTGCTCTGTATTTTATATTTAACATTCTACTGGTGCTGTGATGAAGGCCTTTTTGCTGGAGAAGCCTTTAAATGATGAGGATAGATTATTGTGGCATAGCCTGTTACAACCTTGAATCCCTACTGCTAACTTTTCACACAAGTAAGATGGCCACATTTTGAGGCTTCACATCAGCTCAGGCTATACCTTAGTGACTGGCATTACTAGACATATGCCATAGACAACCCTATATGCATTGCTGCATATCACCTGCAGCCCCCTAACTGTCTGCAACACAGACATCATTAATCAGCCAGACTGACGCGATGGAAGACTCCACCAAACTTGTGTTTATCAGTAAAGTCAGCCAGTGTTTGAATAGTTATAAATATGAATAGGGTTATATGAGTCACACAGAGTTCAGAGTCGTACGTGTGTGTGTGTGTGTGTGTATGTGTGTGTATGTGTGTGTTCTTGGAGATGGTGTGTTGAGCTAGAAAATAATGCTTCCCTGAAGGCTCCTTCATGCAGTTTATTACACATCAGTCCCATAACGACTACCATCTCTCTCGCTCTCCTTTCCATTTATTCCTTTTTCTCTCCCCTCCATCTCCTTCTCTTCACTCATCCGTGCTGCTCCCTCACTCTCAGCACTCATCACTAACAGCCGGTCCTGCTCCTCTCTGTATGGTGATTTTCCCTCCTCCCTCACTGTCTGTCTTGCTCTCTCTCTAGTGGGTAGTGGGTGTGGGATGTGGGGACCACTCCATGGCTTTCCCTGCATCATTGCTATCTGGTGGCAATGATAATGATGGCAGGAACGAGGGATGGAGGAACGGAGGGGTGAAGTGCTCTTCCACAACGACTGCCAGTTACTGCATTAAGCAGCCCTCGTACACTGCAAAGGGTCTGACGAGGGACATCGTCATCTACCCTCTGTTGCTTTGCGCCTTCTCCTACACATACAGAGAGATAAATGCGAGTTTGTGAGTGTTTTCTTTGTTCACTGGTGCAGTAAATTACCTGTTGGTGCATGCTGCACACACAGGATGTAGGTGTAGACGTTTGCACATCCACATGGAGATGCATTGCAACATGTGAAAACTTGCCAACTGAGTTTGTCTCAGCTTTGTCCTTATGGAGCCCCAGTGGGCAGAAACCACCACACACTCTCCTGCTACTACTTAACCTCACCAACTCTAAGGTGAATCCTCTCCATTCACCAACCCTGAGGGCTAAGGACTCTATTCAGACTTTTCACCACCCCAACCCCCCCACCACCCCACATGCACCGATGCGAGAGAGCCCACAGGGTTCTTGTCAGTTTTATTGCTAGTTGGGTATTGAAATACTTGCCAATTCATTGCAGCTTTCAGATTCAGATAAAATGTAGAAATTGTTAGGATTATTTTCATCTCCTCTTAATCTTCTAATTGTTGTGATTCTTTCAACAGATTCTGCTTCTATTCTAGCTCATTCTTGGCCCCATTTCCCCACTTGACTGGCACATGTTGCACTCCATGGGGTGAAGTAGCAGAAGAGTTAGACGGGTTAGTTATTTATCTCCCTGTGCAGAAATAGGTGTTATATTTTTAGCAGAGGGTTCAGGCTTTAAAGGTTGTTGAAACCATGCTTCTCTTGTGGAGATCTCATTTGTAGGTGTGATTTTATTAGATTTTTACAAGCTCTACAGCTCACTCCCAA
This sequence comes from Nannoperca australis, assembly GCA_036023655.1. NCBI lineage: Eukaryota > Metazoa > Chordata > Actinopteri > Centrarchiformes > Percichthyidae > Nannoperca > Nannoperca australis. Next base: position 18,677 of record JAVQJD010023160.1, read on the forward strand.
TCCCTCTTCCACCCCCTCTCTCCTTTTTTTTTTGTCTCTGCAGTCATGGGTGAGGTGCTGCAGCAGTTTGGGAATGTTAACAGATTGAGTGCAGGATCACATTTTATGTCTCAGTGGCCTATTTGTATGTGATTGTGTGTCCTTTTCATTTCGTTTTACTGTGGTGACAAGGGAAACCAGGAGAAGCAATGAAAGAAAACACGGCGTGACATAAAGTTGGGTGACGATGTCTTGAGTGTTGTTTGTTGTTTGTTGTCACAGCAGCACTGGAGAGACTTGTGAATTAGTCTGCTTTATTTTGTCACATTTGTCTGTTATGGTGCTCTGCTGCTGCTGATATGTTTTCTGCAGGCCATGAAGACAGTTTTATTTGCATGATGTTTTAGCAACAACATTACACGATTAAAGAACAGTAAAGCAAGATCAGAGTAATTCATTAAGTCCACTGTGGTATAGAATTTTATTTGAATTCCTCATTGTGTGAGATTTCCTTCCATCATTTAATAATTGATGGAAGGAAATCCTCTCTCCTTCCTTCTATCTCTTTCCTTCTCTCTTTTTTTGGGTCTCTCGGTACCCCATTAGTTAAGCTGTTTTTCTTCCTCTTTTCTTACACCACTTAGGCCCATAGCATAAGTACATCCACACATGCAGAATATGTACACCAAGTTAAATTGGCCTCTAAATATCCTCCAGTCTTCACATTTTCCCCATTCTCTTTGAAGGATTTGTTGCTCTGGCATGCTTCTGCTCAAGTCTTCTTTGGCATAAATATCTGATCTTTTCATTCTCCTCTCCTATCCTCTTGTCTCTTCTCATCTCCTCTCCTCTTCCCATTTCTTCTGGTCATTTTCAATACTCTGCAGATCCTCTCTTTGCCTCTCTAACCTCCTGCTAGGTAAACCCATTGACCCCAGCTTCCACTACATCGTACATGGAGAGCTGGTCCTCTTACTGGCTGACCTGGCTTTTGCTCTGACCGTGTGGATGCATTTACAGAGCTGAGAGTTTGCTCTGAGTTTGATCTCTGGTCTGTTGCTTGACCTAGCTTTACTTTAGTACAGCATCAGATTTGTGTGTTTGTGTGCCCATGTAGTCACGCATGTGTCCTTCTGCTTCCTGCATTTTTGTGTAAGAATGTGACAGTTCTGTTTCCCAAAACCGTTTCCCTTCCTTTCTATTTGACTCAGCCTAGCTGAGCCCCAGCCTCCTTGGGCTGCCAGTCACTGCTGGCCAGAATGCAGAGTGTTTTAAGCCTGAGCAGGAGCACTCAGTGGAGGTCCAGACTGTGGTCAGGGCGTTAAAGCGTGTTCAACAGTTAAATGGGGAAATAAACCATTATTTTCCAAACTGAATTGGGCTACGAACCCAACAGCGCTCTTTTATTCTCATTACACCCCCACTTTTTTTAGACCAGATTTTGTTGGAAATGTGGCTCTCTGCAAGCTGTGAACCAGCTAACTGGCCTGTTCTGACTGGTTCTTTGTGTTGCTCCCTTGGAAGCAGGGGACACCTCTCTGCCGTTCTGGGAGGGTAAAACTGAGACACAGCTGCTTTAGAGTCGGGCACGATAAGTACGGTTCATTGAATGATGCTCATTGAAAAGAGAAAAGAGGCAGTGGGAGCGAGAGAAAGATGGGAATGGCAAATGAAGATGACTAGAAGTGTACATTTTTGTGAGAGAAAGAGAGATTCAGCAGTACTCCACACTGCCACATGGATACCTACACACACCAACACACAAACTACAGATCATTAGTGTCATCCATTGTTTTTGTCTCAGTTGTCAATTTAGATGTAACATACAGTAAGAAACAGAAAAATGGAACAACGCAAGAAAAAAAAGAACCTGTATGGACCATAAATGCCTGATGGCTCCATGTTTAAGTCTTTGGTGGTCTATGAGTTGTAAGCCTGTGCATACAACTGATTATCACTTATACATATATAGCCGCATTCCTCAGTACAGCCTTAATAGAATAACCAGAAAAGAGGACAAAACCTCTAGACAACTAAACAATAACCAGCAATAAATAAAGTACTAAAGTAAATTAAATAACCTGCCATTTTTAACAGCAAGACACACACACACACACACACACACACACACACACAAACAAACACACAAAGGTTGTTGACATTCTCTTCTGTAGAGAAAGTTACATCCATTTGGGAGTTTGTTGCACTAACATGTCTGAACAGCCTTGTGTGAGTCTTGTGCACCGCAAAGTCCTCCTCAATCTGCTCCAAGTTCAGCTTCTCTGCTTGTTCTTTCTCAATGCTTAATATGAGCAATCCACTCAACCTCTCTGTAGCACTGTGCTCCTCAAAGTTTTCAAAATCGTTGAAGCTGAATGATCGCTCTGCAGTCACAACTATGACTGAGATCAACAGTCAAAAGATAGATGGTTAGGGTGAGTCATATCTGGTCATGGTTTATGTCTGTCAGCACTACAATGAAAACAAAGCCAATTTAGATGTGAAAGCTCAGCCAAACATTCAACCTTGGAAACTCAAGTGGCCAATTTCTTTTTCTGTACATGCACACAAATATTGATTAAACAAAAAGCAATTTTAGAATTTCATAGATGATTGCTATTTCAATGTAAAAAAAATTGATTTTCACTTTCTTCTTCAGCATCCTATTCTTTGAAGACCCCATGGTAGAATTTTTTATTTAAGAAAATGCAGAGTTTTTTTTCTTTTTCTTTTCAGGCCATTGTACAAATGGATTATAGTTGAATTTCACCAAGGGGGCCAAGTCAACGCACAGAGAAACCCTTTTTTTTTTCAGCTCAGCCACAGTTTCTTCCATCTTCTTCCTCTGCTTCCCTCCTTTGGAGCTCTATGTGGACAACATGAGCCCTGCTCTCTATTCAAAGAGGTGTGTGTGGGCAATATGTGTGTGTGTGTATGTAAGGGTGTTAAGGTTGTTGGTGGCAATCTAAGAATGATGAGCTGATTAGTCCCCCCGTGGAGATCACACTGGTTTATAAGGACTGGGACACACATACACACTCATATTGCAATATCTATCTTTGCCAGTTTGTGTATTTCTGTACCAGTATCCATTCTTTTTTTCCACACTTCTCTGCCAGAAACACACTGCATTTTCATGCATTCTTGGGTCTGTGTGTTTCACTAATGCACATAGTTGCCTGCTCTAATGAAGTCCAGCAGGTTGTTTGTGCTCAGTGTAGAGCGGTGTTGGATGATATTCCTCTATTTCCCACTTGACGACGACGAACACTTAAACAGCCATAACCTCACCACCAGTGCTTCAGACTGGAAGCTGCTCTGTGCCAAATGGACACCCTGGCTTACCACATCCTCATAGGTATGGAGAGAGTCAGTGAAACAGCTCAGTTTAGGTTGAATTTCTGTGTGCAATTTCTTGTTGTGTAAAATAAACATGGGAATAATGCCAGTCTAACGGTTCTGTCTCTTAATGACAATGACCGACATAAAAGGGACAATCATTATAACATAACATAGTTTGAATTCAAACCATTCTCTGTATCTCATATGTATCTGGCTTTTAGTTGTATAGATTAGGGTTGCAAGATTAAAAAAAAACGTTATTTACCTTATTTATGTCACTGGAAAACATATTTTTTTCAGAATTTTGCATCCAAACAAACACCATATTTAAGCTTGTTTAGAGCAGTATTTATCAAAGTATTGCTACAATATGGTCCAAGATTCAAATGGCATTAAATACATACCTGTTATACTTGATGTAACTGTACTTAAACATGCTCACACTTTGACTGTGGAGAATGATTTAACTCTTATGTTTGGGCCACTTGGGGGACATGCATGGTGTGCCGGTTATGATTGGTCACGCGTAAATGAACCGCCAGATATACAATATCAGTATCCTCTAGGGAAGTGAAAATGTGATAATCACCTCAATATCACCAAATTTACATGACTCTTAATTCTGGAAATGATCATATAGAGTAACCTGTGACTAATTATGCAGCTCTAATAGCCAAATACCACTGGAGCGTTACATGAGCCAGAATTGGAGAGAGAAAGAAAAGGGTGGAGATAAAAAAAAAACACTGACAACATAAGGCTCCTGGATTCGCTTTTAGGATCAAGTCTGTCTGCCAGCTAGACACTCACCTTTATCCACAGGCCTTGGAAAAACACTCCTGAGATAAAAAGTGACATGATATTTGGTTTCCTGCAGTGATTTAATCAATGACACTGGTAGAAATGTAATTTATAGTCTTGTCTGTGTTTTACTTTTGTTACAGTTGTACTGCAGGGTGACAGAGTACAAGATTATACATTACATCAATAATGTATATAGAGATATGATTGTATTCTCTGTGTTATTACATTGTACTCACGCAGAGTACACATGATTAAATAGAGGATTTGTTGAGATACTGATTTGGTTTGCATTGTGTTTGCATGGCTTAGAGTGTGTATGCTTTCGTGCCTTGTCAGTGTATACAGTCATTTGCATTGGACTCTCTTCTCGCCCCTCTCCCCCCTCTGTGTGTACATAATTCACCTCATTGATTTCTGGCTGGACTATTTGTCACCCACTTACTCAAGTCAAATTAGAAAGCACTGTTCATCGTATCCACAATTCAATCGATTAGAGGGGGAACCACTCCCAAACTAAACGTAATGAATATAATGCTTACTGGGGGGAAAAGCCTTCATGGAGTGTGCATGTTTGTGTGGAATTAATGGGAAATTTCCAGCTTGACAAAGCATGAGTTATCCAGTAAGCGTGTGGATGGAAGGACGCCGCGGTGCAAAGCTGGTAGGTGTAATTTACATTAGTGCGAGTCACTGCTTCTGTGGCCCTTCGCAACACACAACCCCACAACACACTAAGCCCCTAGAGATGTACATACAAATAATGCTTAAATACACAGTATTCTCACCTTTCCCTTTTGCTTAACACATGCAATCTATCTGTGCCGTAACTGAAAAGATATGATAGCTTTCTATTATTCATTGAAAATACTTGAAATTCCATTTCTCACTTACTTGCTCATTTGCCTAAAATGCTGGATACTTCTCCTGAAAAACAAATGAATGCCTTCCTCAATTAGAGAAATTGACTGAAAATGGCGGTGTGTGTGCGCGTGTGCGTGCGTGTGTGCGTGTGTGTGTGTGTGCGCGCACATGTGTGTGAAAAGATGAAATGAGCTCCAGGTTCCCTGTGTTGCCACTCCTCTCCCTCATATTGTTCCCCTCATCACTCTGTTGTCTCAAAAGTTGACATGGAGAGAGAAGTCAAAAAAGTATTTTGGTAATAAGGAACATGCAGCCGCTGCACACCCTCATATTTATACACACACACACACACACACACACACATACCTCTTTCTATGGGACAGTGAAAAGTAGTGTTAATGAAGCCCTTTAGTGGAGTGGTCTTTGGAGAAGCTGCCAAACATGGCCATAGCCCCCTTCTCCAGCCCCCCCCCCAAGCTCAAGAACTTATTACTGACAATTAACACAGCACTTACAATCCTACTGGACACCATCACACACACACACACACACACACACACACACACACACACACACACACACACACACACTCAGATTCACACACAGCTAC
>JAVQJD010023164.1:0-26894 GCA_036023655.1 Nannoperca australis
CTCCCACTTTTTAAGGGACCAAAAGTAATGGGACAATCAACTCAAGAGCTATTTCATGGACAGGTGTGGGCTATTACCTTGTTATTTCATCATCAATTAAGCAGGTGAAAGGTCTGGAGTTTATTCCAGGTGTGACATTTGCATTTGGAATCTGTTGCTGTCAACTCTCAATGTGAGATCCAAAGAGCTGTCACTATCAGTGAAGCAAGCCATCATTAGGCTGAAAAATCAAAACAAACCCATCCGAGAGATAGCAAAAACACTAGGTGTGGCCAAATCAACAGTATGGAACATTCTTAAAAAGAAAGAACAGACCGGAAAACAACTGTGGTGGATGACAGACGGATTCTTTCCCTGGTGAAGAAAAAGCCCTTCACAACAGTTGGCCAGATCAAGAACACTCTCCAGGAGGAAGGTGTATGTGTGTCAAAGTCAACAATCAAGAGAAGACACCAGAGTGAATACAGAGGGTTCACCACAAGATGTAAACCATCGGTGAGCCTCAAAAACAGGAAGACCAGATTAGAGTTTGCCAAACAACATCTAAAAAAGCCTTTACAGTTCTGGAACAACATCCTATGGACAGATGATACAAAGATCAACTTGTACCAGAGTGATGGGAAGAGAAGAGTATGGAGAAGGAAAGTAACTACTCATGATCCAAAACATAGCACCTCATCAGTGAAGCATGGTGGTAGTGTCATGGCGTGGGCATGTATGGCTGCCAATGGAACTGGTTCCTTTGTATTTATTGATGATGTGATTGCTGACAAAAGCAGCAGGATGAATTCTGAATTGTTTCCATCATTATTATCTGCTCATATTCAGTCAAACGCTTCAGAACTCATTGGACGGCGCTTCACAGTGCAGATGGACAATGACCCGAAGCAAACTGCGAAAGCAACCAAAGAGTTTTTCAAGGCAAATAAGTGGAATGTTAAGCAATGACCAAGTCAGTCACCCGACCTGAATCCGATTGAGCATGCATTTCACTTGAAGTAAAAACTGAAGGGAAAATGCCCCAAGAACAAGCAGGAACTGAAGACAGTTGCAGTAGAGGCCTGGCAGAGCATCACCAGGGGTGAAACCCAGCGTCTGGTGATGTATATGCGTTCCAGACTTCAGGCTGTAATTGACTGCAAAGGATTTGCAACCAAGTATTAAAAAGTGAAAGTTTGATGTATGATTGTTTAGTTTGTCCCACTACTTTTGGTCCCTTAAAAAGTGGGAGGCACATATAGAAGCTGTTGTAATTCCTACACCGTTCACCTGATTTGGATGTAAATACCCTCAAATTAAAGCTGAAAGTCTGCAGTTTAAGCACATCTTTCTGTAAAGAAACAAATCCATTGTGGTGGTGTATAGAGCCAAAAATATGAGAATTGTGTTGATGTCCCAATACTTATAGATCCGACTGTAGGTCATTAAATATTACCTTACATTTGTTTGGGTTTTTATTCAGTACTGATATGTGTGTCTGATAATAGCAATTATTTATGATCTGGTTGGCTTAGACAATAGCAGTCAATGTTGGGAAAGTCAAAATGGCACACTAATAATATATTCACATTTACAGATGTATACCATAGAAGTGCTTGTTGTATGCAGCAGTGATTAATAAAAAACTTACTTCTTGATATTGACATATATGGCCCTTTTTCACTGCAACAACATAATGAAACAAATGTAACAAAGTCATGACTTCAAATCATTTGTGTGCCATTTCATATTGGGCTTTTATTAAAATTCTACCTCATAATTATAATTAATGATAAGCTTAATATAAGTTTTAGGATTGTTTTTGTTTTATGCCAATGTGTGCATTTCACAAGATCCTGTATTTGTGATTTCTGACCCACAGATAACATGTGGCCTTTTGATTACAGCACAGAACAAGGACTGACAGAAATAAATATCCCGATATTAGGGAGACACCTCCCTCTTCCTACATAAAGCTTTAATGGGACACCAGCTTTGTTCAGACATCGTGGCTCTCAGCAGCACAATTCTCCTTCCACTGCGGTCAGAAACAGGTACAATAAACAAGCAGTTAGAGCTTTTTGTGAGACTTCAAAATACCTTTGATTCGTGATAAATAGAGAGGATGGCTGGTTCTGTTTAAACAGAGATAAAAGAGACCAGCAGTGAAAGGGCTTACAAAGGTCAGGATTATGCAACACGTTCCAGCACAGGCTGCTCCCTGCTCTCGGGATGTTTGGATGTGCAGCGTTACTTAATAACACAGCTGGTCAGCATATGAAGTTGTAATCATACTTGGAACGAGTCATGGTGATTTGTTTTGCTCTGACTAATCACTAGCAAGTGGCACATCTGTCCATCTGTCATAAATCTCCATTGTCACGGAAGCTGTGGTAGTGCTAGCTAGAAGCAGTTAACATTTGTCACAGTGATGACTTGGACGCATGTACTTCTGGCTGTAGATGTTTTAAATGTTGAAGAATGATTTGGTATTTTATAATTCTGTAATTTGTTCTTGTTTTATGTTTGTTTTATGTTTGTAACTGTTATTTGTGCTGCTGCCTGTCTTGGCCAGGAAACTCCTAAAAAGGGGATTTTTAAGTGTCTTTTTCTCCTGGTTAAAAAAAGGTTAAATAAATGAAAATCAAAGAAATATGTCAATTTAGAGCAACTGCGTCCATCTCGTCCAAGCGTTTTTTTGTGGTCCTTCTTATGTTGCTAGCTACAGATGTAGATTAAAAGGTACCTTAGAGGAATGGTCCTGGGAAATCATCATACACATTTAGTATTTTCCATTTGAGTTTTTATGCTAGCTGTGTGGAGAAGACAATAAAATAATGATTTCCCAGGAACATTCCTGTAAGGTACTTTTTAATCTTGTACTAAAGAGGGGGAAAACGATGCTAGTGGATATCTGACTTTGGTGGACAAACCAACCAACCTTCCCTCCAATGGCAGTAGAGTCCCACCATCTCTCTACTCAGTGTTTAAGGGTTCCATTAGGTGGGGGTTGGGGGTGGGGTTCCAGTGGCAGACAGCCAGGCTCTTCTCAGGAAACCGAGGCAGGCAGGGAGTGGTTTCTCTTCCCTTATCACCATATCCTGTCCTCCACTCTGACGACTGCACTGTTTACACCCTTCACAACTCAAGCTGAACAGGGATCAGATTAGCAGCTTACACAGTCATCAATCAGCTTGAACAAACCTCACAACATTCACACCCCTCCTGCTGAATACACACTCTTCAGATGGATGGTTGTGCTTTCAAAGTCCATTTCCTCAGCTGTAAGAAAGTGAGGGATCAAAGACTGGACAACTGGATGTGACTTCAATACACAAGCAGATTGGATACGTTAGTAGAGAGGAAAAATGGCAAGATCCGGTTGTTTCTATCTTTAACTGCAAGATCATGTTGTTTGTCTCTTTCTTGTCTTTTGTGCTAATGTTGAGGCTACATTGTGTCTGTCAGATCTGCTCCACATTCCTTCATTGACATATTTAATGTCCATGTGCTTTAGTTTACATTCCACAAAAGCTGGATAATGCTGGAGATCAAGCAGTATACAGTGGCCTGGCAGGACCTGGGACAGGCATTGTCCAGCCTCTGTGGGTTTCTTAAGGCTGATACCAGCACTTAAGGTTTTGGCTTAAAGCTGCTTTTTGTTCCTTCCTTCAATTCATATTTTTTCCCTGCTGAAATGCAAACACTTGAATGCCACAAGGCCCAGTTTCTCTATAGGAATTAATAAAATATCTACTCTGACACTGCTTATCTGCTGACAACACTGACTTTTTATCCTTATTTTTGGCTTCATGTAAAACTTGTATATGTGATCCTTGTGCTTATACTCAAAACAACCTGCATTTGAATGGCGTAGCACAAAGATCTGGGCCCTGTATTTTAATACATGCATTGTCACACCTGTACAAATACCTGAATCAGCAAGTAAACACATGCATATGTATTGCATGTTATTGGAACAGTTTCTGAATGAATGGATGGAAGAAAGTCTGCACAAACTCAAATCTCAGCATATTTCAGCCCTCGTTTCTCAACATACTGTGTGAAGCTTTCGCAGTAAGGTTTTTATGTTTTTTTTAGGTCTTCATTGTACCCTGGACATAAGGCAAATGCGGAAAGCCACCTTACTCTGGCCCTTACACTGAGAATGAATTATTGTAATTACTGATTAGTTGAACCCATATATATATATATATATATAAAGGCAACCCTAGGATTTGGAGTTGTTGACTTGTTCTGATGCTGCTGAATCTTTATTTATCTCATTTTTGTACACACAATACCAAAACCGAGCTCAGCTTTTCTGACATCCTCAGTAACACGAGAAGAAGCTGATGGTGGATCCGGCAGCTGAGCCACTCTCTTTGGCTGTTTCTCAAGCTAACTAACAAAATTAACTTACCACCCATGTTACCATTCTCAAACACAACCAGCAAGTTGTGTTTATTCACCTTTCTTTTGAAAGAACTTAGTCAACAGCTGCTTTCTCTCTTCTGATTACTTTCCTTCCTGCTCCTGTCTTTTCTCTTTTGGTTGCAGTGACTGGAAATATATATCTGTATAATATAATCTGTTGATTTAGAGCAGGGGGCTTGGGGCCACTGGTTGTTTTCTCCAAATAGAACAGTGAGCAGAAAAAACCCAAACAACAATTAATTTTATTCATGCTGAGAGTATGGAAATGTGTGTGGGCCTCCATTCTCAGCAGAAACCCTAAACAGGAGAACTGATTGTAAAAAAAAAAGACTATAACTGGGCTTCTTCCCCTCCCCCTCCTCCCCCTAATCCCCTCCCTTCATGTGTTTGTGATTACAGACCCGACATGGCCTGATACATTAATATAAGACTTGTAACCAGAGCAGTAGGTTAATGAAACATGCTCCAAGCAGGCTGCTGTCCAGTACAGGGAAAAACTGGAGAGGTGCACAACAAGGAAGCAAATAAATGGTAAAAAAAAAAGAAAGAAGTTAATAAATAAAATCACAGACACATGCAGAGTTTTCAGTCAACTACTGTAACTTGTGCCTTTTCCTGCTCAGCAGTCTGATATGATGTCTGTTCACTGTCATTTATGTTTTCTGTTGCTCTTCGCCTTTCAATGTGTAAACCTGAAAATAAATGTTATTTATTAAATTGATAAATAGAAAATGACTAGCCTTATTATGAGACCCAAACCCCAAGACGCCCGTGTTTCACACACTTCTCACCTATTTGTTTACACGCGAGGATGCATAATTTGTCCTGTAGTCTGCATATAAAATGCTGGCCGGCCGCTGGAGCCCATTGCAGATAATTTGGTAAATTTATGCATATATTGTTTGTTATATTGTTTTTCCATTCTGGACGCATACGGTCTGAACTTGTATAATAATTTGCTATAAAATACAATATTTCAGGAGTCTTTTTATGATTATGTGGTTTTTGGCAGGACAGGGAGAGTCAGCTGACGTAGATGTCGGCAGGGATTACAGCTAAAATGTTGTAAAGATATTAGAGGAGACTGTTTGGTGGATATCACTATTACTCACCTCAGTCAATAATAATTGATTGATCTCAATTCAGACATTTCACTGAGTCAAGTTACACTTTAAGCCATATTTAGTACTGGAATGCAATATTAAATATGAATGATGTTTTTTTAATGATAGGTGTTGTTTTTCTACAAGAGAGAAAGAAAATACAGAAATAACACTGCTACACGTTCCCCAAAACCAATAAGATCCTTTAAGGTTCCTAAAGCACTTCTGCCTCAGTTGTAAACGTCTCATGAGCTTTGTCCACTTACTCCACCAGTTCTAAGCTAAGAAGAAAAAAAAAACTAGTAAGTTGACCTTGAGTTAAGTAGTACTTTTCAATGTCAAGAATGATCTTACACACTCAATTACATTTTTGAGCATGGAAGTTCATTCTTGACTTTTGGTAATAAGATGGGTAACAAAATAATGTATGCTCAATGTCCACTTACTAGCTTTTTGGAGGTTTCAACCACAACTCAGTCTTCTTCAGCCAATTCTTAGAAGCGATTAATATCAAGGGCACACTGCAGAACATTTGAATTTTAAGCAACACTGTGATGTGTCCCTTTGGATTAGCAGCTAATAGAAATGCATACCGTGTTTCTCCCTCACTATCTTTCATTTGAATATTCATGATGCAACAAGCTCAAGTTTGAGGTACTGCGAGGTAAACTGGTACACAGTCTAGAAGAGCATCCCTGCACACATCTGCTCCAGTACCTGCAAAGGTCACTGGTATCTGTATGTTGCACGTGACCACAAAGGGCCTCTTTTCCCTTAGAAAGCAGCCTTGAGTAAGCCTTTTATCACCTTTTGTTGTCAACAGGTTCTCAGTTACATGTAAACCAATGAGTGGAGAACAAACCTGCAGCCTGGTGGACTGTGCTCTGAACTGATCAGCAGCTAAACTGATAAGAGAAATGAACAATACACCGGCTACGCCAATTTTGCTTTATTCCAAGTGAACAAAGTGGATCAAACACATAAATATGATCACCCTGCCAAAGAGAGTGAAAAGAGTGAAACCTGTCAACATGTTTCCAACATTCCAACATTCTGCTTCTTTTGAAGCAATGTTTCATGTCTTTCACGTTCATAATGATACAGAAATCCGTGTGTCCTTTCGAAAGTCAGGAAAAGGACAATTAAAGTGCGTTCCGATGCTGGCTTTGCTGAATATGTGAAAGTCTCGTCAGATTTAGGTGAGGCTGGCTCTGAGGACAGACGCTTGTCAGGCAGCCGAGGAATATTCCTGCTGAGCCAACTGGGCCTGTCAATCAACAGGACACAACACACATCTACAGGGAACTATGTTGCTGATGAAGTCCCAGCTTCCCCCAGTCTCACCTTTTACAACGACATGGAGACAAATGATAGCTCCTGCATTAAAATCATCCATTTTGTGAAAAAGCGTTTACTCTATCCACTTTTCCTCCATACATGTGATTATGCTAAGTAGCTAACTACGGAACCTTATATCATAGTTCATAATGCATTACATGACAAGTCAAAATAACTGAATAATATCTGAAACTGAGACAACTGAAGAAGAATTTGTCAATCTGTTGACATATTAAATTACATTAAATTAGCTTGACGAGAATAAACAGACAATAATTGCAACAGCATGACAGCCAAGTCATTGTCAGCAACAGGGGCAAGCTATGCTAGTGTTAGCAAGTGAGCTAACTGCTAACCTGCAAAGGAATGTCAGCTTGCTAATAGGGCCAGCAAATCAATGTTAGCTTTACTAAGCTAACATTAAAAGTACAAAGTGTACTGTGGGTGATTCAAATGTTTTAAAATCACTCCAAAAAGTCCAGCAGTAGCATTTGTTAGCTAGCAAGGCTGAACATTGAACCTCAATGCTATTTTGCGCTGACATTTTTCAAAACCTTGTAGCCTATAGATGCGTGTGTTTAGACATTTAACAGCACTTTGGTGTCTTTGGTTTAATGAAAAAGGTTTTAGTATAAAACCATGTTTCAAATTAAGATATAATTGAAACTCAGTTACTATATCTGCACTAATCTCAAATGATGAGCAAGCTAACGATCCTTAACCAATGTTAGTTAACTAGAAAGCCCCCCAGGTAACAAGCCATGGAGATTGGGTGACTTAATAAAACAGGTTTTACTGCTAGAACATACTGGATTTTTGAGGGTAACAACAATATTCATATTTGTGAGTTTAAAAAGATCCAATAACAATATAGCAGATGATAGTCACTTTTTAACATAAACAAACATTTTACCTTTCCTCGAAATTACCTGAATCATATCTTTGGCATTTTTGTACTGACATTGCTTGTTACTTAACAAATAGCTAAAATGACTAATTTATGGATACTGATATATATGGGTTGGTACATAATGTGCTGGGCACATTTATAGGTCTAGTTCTCATTAAGCATTTTACATTTGATTTAAAGTGGATTACAGCTGTATGTGTAGTAGAGGTAATGCATTAATCACTGTGACAAAGGTCCCAATCTGGCATGGAGGAACAATCAGCCATGCCTTGTACTGTACTTAAAACACAGTGTGTATCTGTACTGCATTCTGGTCTTTTGGGGATACTGTCAGTGGTGAAACTGGTCATATCCTCAGTTCTGCTGTTGACTTCATGTTGGTATGAAGTGACAGCTCTAGAAAGAGGCCTTCACTCTCTTTCATTTAGAAGAATTGACACCAACACCTAATTTTCTTCTTTAGTGTGGCTGTGTTCACAATATCTGGGCTTGTGGTGGCTCAGTATCTGGCCACAGGAGGGTAGGTACACTACCAAACAACTAAATGATTGTTTCCATCATTAACAGCCATTTTGCAAAGTGTTCACGTGTTTTAGAGCCATTGTGCATTCTGTTCTTAGTGAATCATTAATCTTCACGTAAACTTCTGGACCATGATACAAAATACTCACTATACTGACATATTTGATCAGTTTGCTCTAATACAGTCCTGTCTGCATCTCAACACACGCTTTGGAACAATAAAAATATAAAGACTGATTGTTTTTGAACAGATAAGCAGCACATATTTTAACAAATAACATAAAATAGACATGTTGAAGCTCATTGTCCACTTTAAAGAGTCTGGTGTAAACGTCACAGCTTGCTGCTGTATAGCATAATACTGGACTTCCTTTAGAATCACTTGTTGAAGGATTGCTGGCATCCAAAGTCCACAGGTCTTCTGTGGGAGCCAAACTCTGGCTGACCCAAACAAACAGTTCAACTGGAAGGATTGTACGCAACTCACAAAAGTTCTTATGTAGCTTTAGATCCAGCTCGCATTTGATACATTCCCGTTAGCACATCATCTCTTCCTCTTGTGTTGACGCAGCGTCTTTCTCCTCTTCATGATCATGGCGTGCAATTTCTCCACGCCTTCCTGCAGTCCCTCACCGATGATAGCACAAGCAGGCTGAAGGTGCCAGGGTGTGGCGGAGCTGAGCTCGCCCAGAGCCAACATGCTTTCCATCTCAGCCAGGCTGAGTGAGTTCCTCAGGTCCTGTTTGTTAGCCACCACGAGAACCGGCACGCCCTGGTTCTCTGCCAGCCGCGTGATCTTGTGCAGCTCTGTCTTGGCCTCCTCAATGCGCTCGGCATCCACCGAGTCCACCACGAACACGATGCCGTCAGCGCAACGTGTGTATGAGCGCCACAGAGGCCGCAGTTTCTCCTGACCACCTACATCCCAGAAGTGGAAGGACGCTGTCCGATGGCTACTTCCAAGTGACACTTTGATCTTCTCTGTGTTAAAACCCTTAGTCGGCACAGTGTTCACAAACTCATTGAAGCGCAGGCGGTACAGTACAGTGGTCTTCCCGGCACAGTCCAGTCCAAGAATGACAATGTGGAGAGCCTTGAAGGACGGCAGGCTGGGGAGGAGGGAGTGCTGATCTGAGAATCTGTTCCCCATCGTTGTATACAGAGCAGGAAGAGTCCTCACCAAATACTGGCCAGGCTGCTTTTATTCCAGGGCCGCAGCA
Source organism: Nannoperca australis (assembly GCA_036023655.1). Lineage (NCBI taxonomy): Eukaryota > Metazoa > Chordata > Actinopteri > Centrarchiformes > Percichthyidae > Nannoperca > Nannoperca australis. The sequence continues at coordinate 9,510 of JAVQJD010023164.1, forward strand.
GGAGCCTGGGGGGGGGGTCAACACAGTATGCATAATGAGTCAAAGCACACAAACCAGCACTACGTTGCTTTACAAAAGACCAAACAAATTTGAATATATCCCCCTCTCCCTTTGGACTAACATCCTCACATTATCCTGGCAGTGAGAGATGAATGAGAAACAAAACAGCAGGGTGGATTTGCAGTTGTAGCTGCAGCAGCCAACAGAGATTCCAAAGCTCGTTCTGTTCAGTAAACAGCAGGACAAAGGCTTCTGAACTTGACCGAAATCCCAGATTGTTCTGTGTTCAGTGACGGGACAGATCGAAAAGGGCTATTTTAACAACAAAGCAGACTGACATTGAGATATAGCTTCAAAAAACGTGTTGCTCGGCAACATGATTTCTCTCTTATACTGAAAGGACAAGGCGAATTTCAATTTAAAAGAAACTATAAATGAATAAAGCCTTGCTCAATAGCAAACACACACACATCGCCAAACACGATTTACCACTTGTAACAAATCACAATGACGTTCTGATAAATCCGGCATACATATGAAGCATTAAAGCATTAAATTGCCATAAAATCACGACTTTTCTAAGTGGTTTGTAGCGACCGCTCCCTGCATGCTGGTGAAGGACACTAAGCACACAGTAAACAGGTGAACTGTCACAGAAAGTGGACATTTAATTGAAATCCGCTGCTACTGTAACATTGTATTAGATTTGATGCGAATTGAATAACGGACACTAGGGGTTCGGGAAATATGTCTACTCATAAAAAATACAACAGGTAAATCTAGCTTTATATCCAAAGAGTCAATGGTGCATTCATTGGGGAGATGTTAAATGGAGAAAGGCTTGTGGTTCTCTCTCGGTTCTGTGCTACACTGGACTACTGACGCCAACAAGTGTTGAAAAATCCTAAAAGTTAAATTGGCTTTATTGGGCCCAGTGTGGTTGACAGCCAGGCCTGCCCATTTACACACGGCCAATCAAAACGGAACGGTAATGTTACATGACACAGAGGAATGGCCAAGTTAACAGTATATTGAGCAGAATTAATTTCACCTACACAATACGTCAAATGCCATTCTGACAGCAGTTACGGTGTATTCTACACTGAAAAGCAGCATCCATAGGACCGTCACAGGAAACTTACCTTCACAAGCAACCGTAGTCCATTACAAGCTGACGGTAGGTCCACAAGAGCAGTGTTCTCACTTCATGCGCTGATCATGTTCTCAGCCCCGGAGGCAGACAGCCAGTTGAAAGGACTCCCCATCCGTTCCTTCCCAAACGGCGCCAAGCCAGACAGAATAAACAACACCATTTCCGCCAACGATTTTCAAAATAAAGCCTGTGCTGAGGTACAAAGCAACTCATTTTAAAAATCCTTCATTAGTGTTTCAAAACAACATAGATTCATGTGATTTTACAAAAGTTGATACAATTTGCAAGGTTTTTGTCACGTCAGCAAATTACATTGTTGAGGAAGTCCGCAAGAAAGTTCAGAAAGTGGATCCTGAAAGTAAAGAATAAATTTGAACCCTAAATTCATTAAGTATTAAGCAAAATGAATACACTATCCAAATTATAAAATCAGACAGAATGAATACATTGATAAATTATTAATTAAAATAAAACATAATATTAAAAAAATCCTTTGATCTGGATTTTTCTATGAAATCTAATAGGAAACCACAAACCTTATAAAATTCAAAAGTTTTACTTAAATTATTCCTAAATTGTTCATATGAGACATGGGATAACAAAACGTTAAATCACATTGATACAGGAGGGGAATAGCTGTCTTTCCAATACACTTAGTGACAGTGGTAACAGTGGTAACAGTGGTAACGGCTTTATGTTTAGAGGTATCCTCAAAATGAACAAACAAGGTTCTATGGATAGATTTTCTCCTGTTTTTGTAGACAGGGTTTTAACAACATTTTTCCTTAAGGAGCTCAAATAGGTTCAGTTACAAAACATATACAGATAATTTACCACTTCTGCTTTGCGTTTGGAAAATACTTGAACATACTTATCTGGAGATATACTACTTTAGGACTGTCTCTAAAATATTTGGGGTTTACTCTAGTTGTTGATTATAGTTTTAATCCCATGCAGAATCTAATTAGTCCCAATTGTCTTGTGGTTGACACCATATAGTCTTATTGCAAAGGAATGATGATGAGTTTTCCGGTCTCATTCTGCTTTATTTTGGTTGACTTGACGCAGCACCATGTCGCTGTCTGATTGGCGGGGAACAACGCCTGCTGCGTGAACGCGCACAAACACTCTCATGCACGTCACCTGTTTCTGTCACTCACACTGAGGCAACCTCCAAAGAAAGTACTGGATTTAAATTTTTTCTTTCTTTATTTTAATGTAGAATTTCTTTGTGTTGTTGAAGACCTGTCCTCTATTTCCAATGTATACATTTTTATGAATACTTCGTCTATACAATACACAAAAACCTTTAAACTCCCTTGCTCTAACAAGCACAGTGAGCTTGCCTGATTGAAGGGAAATTGCTCAATTTCCGCCCAAAAATACAAAAAAAAATTTGACATGGGGTGGGATGAACACAGTTCGAGTTTTTTATTGGAAACAGACAGAGACAGTGGGCAGAGTGGGAATTCTGTAAGCTTTCATTCATTTGACTGGAACTGTGTATCAGCAGTGATTGGCTGCCCACAGCACATATTGTCAAGGCTGGGAGCGGCCAGGCTTCTTCCCAGTGCCACAGGACAAACCCAGTAATGGTCATTACAGAATTAGAAGTATGTTGTCTAGGTGCATATTTGTGACAAAGTTACATGCATTTTATTATAACAAAACATTTTGATATCTCACTTCACATTTTATTTATTTGTTATTATTTATACATACTGTCAGAAGGACAAAAAACCCTCTCCAATCTGAAACAAAATATAAAGCTATTTCTTGACGCTTGGGCGGGTTCAGGGTTCTGAATGGGTTACTTACATTGTCTGACAGTCCTTCCTAGGGAACAGCCTATTTCCTGTATCGATGGCACAGTTAACCCCCATCTCACAACTCAAATGACTAAGTGATAGACTAAGTCTACACCTTATTGGCCAGTTAAAAGCCAGTGTAAAGTACATTAGTACACCAAATAGTCCAGCCCAGTCCCTGGGCCTTACATTATATATAATACTACTAACTGAATGTTTTTTTGTTATCAAATTGAATGACACAAGTGTAGTTAATGAATGCTTCATAACACTGTCACAGTCTGACTTCCTGTCCCTGTCATCTTACTGCCCCTCCCACCTCCTCACCTGCATCTCATGCCCTCTCCAGCCTCTCTCATATACCGGTCCACTTTCTTTGTTCAGTTGTTGTTTCATCGTGGTTTCCTTGTGTGCTAGGGGGCTTGAGTATTGTATTTTCTCTTGCATTTTTGTCACCAGAACCTGGGCCTGCCAGTTGCCTGGACCTGCATGTAAGCTAACTGAGTACTATTAAATCACTGAACTGCACCAGTCTGTCTGCATTTAGGTTCTTTCTCTGCTGCCCGCACTACCCACTGGGACAAACACACTGTAAAATTGTTCAATCTTATCATTGGTACCAGTCTTTCAACTGTTTACACAGCAGTTACACGTGGTTCATAGAAGTTAGAACAAATACATTCATATTCACTTGAAGTGTCCTTCTTGCAGCTACATAAGTGTCAACCATTTCTTAAGGGCTTTTAAAGGCTAAACTGGTTAATATATGGCGTAGTTGTACTCACTCACGCACGCTTACCATGCCATCAACACAGGAAATAAACTGTTCTCTAGAAATGACTGCGTAAAGGCAGTGATGGCTCAACATCTTGGTGCGAGGAAACAAGCATTCCCTTTCCCATTTATTCCAACAGTGAGATGAGAAGATCAATAATCAATCTTTATTTTTGGATACAAACAACTGATGAATAAAATACATTAAATGATTCCAAAGGAGCTACAATATTTTTAACAGCAAACCAAAGACCAGTGGTTCTGAAACCATGTCAAAGACTAATACATCAATAGCTACACTGTTGCAGATATAAATTGAAGGGGGACATTATGTGTTACTGTGTGGTGAAAGAAGTACAAGCACAATTTTTAAAAATAAAAAAAGCCAAATGAAAGACATTCATCAAGAACATTACATTGATTTTTTTTATCACACTGGTTGTATAATTGAATATTTCAGTTTTCCTGTGTGAAAAAGAAATCTGTATAATCTAAATCTAAATATGCATGGACTTCATGCTCCTGGTGACAGAGTCCCAGTGGGAGGGGTCCCAGGCCAGGAACCAGCCTGTGAAGGTGGGGGATTCGTGGCCTTGCTTCATCACCATGACAGGAGTGTCCTTGTCCCGGCCACTTGGGTCAGTCTCTATGTACTGTTTGGCTGCAGAGGGCACAAAGACTCACTGTTACAAAGCGGCAAACAGCTCCATCTGGAGGTGTTTCTTAGAAATCTGTTTTACACGTTGGCAGTGACCTCATGTAGCAGTAAGAGGTGACTGTTTTGTACATGTAATATTCTGTGCTGGTGTCGTGATGTTCAACTAAAAGACTTGAAAGGGATGAGAGAGGATGAAGATCTAACAATAGTTATCTAAGATTTTTGTAGCCCCAGGGACTCAGATTATTGTACATTCCTACAGACCAGAGCTTATAAAACCCATTTGATCCACTGTAATGCAATATGTAATGCAATATTAAACCCGTTAGTGCAGGCAGTGGCTCTGTGGTTTTCAATGTCTCATATACACTTACATACTACAAATTTGCTTTACCAAATACACACACAAACACAATTGCTGTTAGATGTTATGTTCACTGGCAACATTGTTTCCAATCCAGGGATTGTGACACCACACAGACGACCAGGGTTCAGGTCATGTGATAGTTAGGTTTAGGCTACTTAAACACTTGGTTAAGCTTCAGAAAAGATTGTGGTTTGGTTTGATTCTGAAAAAGTCAACACATCTCATCTTCAAGTGCCTCCAGCATGTAGTTTCTATTCAAATTTGCTGCAAATTTGAACCAAAATTGAAAATGCAAATGAATGTGTTTCCATCCACTTCTGTTATGTGAGTATTAGGAGTTTGACGTGCCAAGATCGACCGCTGCTAGAGCTAATACTGCAGCCAGGTGCAGAAGAGGGCACAACCAGATGATGCTTAGTGAACATTTTTGGCATTTCCATTGCACTTTGTTGCATTTCCTTTATCGATACCCCACCTTTTCCATCTGAGCCAAGCGTACAAACTTTGCAATAGTTCAACTTTTTTCACTTTCTGGTGTTTCCACTCAGGTTTTTAATGCACACACTGCATTGAAACACACTTTGTGTTGGCACGTTAAATATTTAAGACCACCTTTTAATAACCCTAACCTTTAGTTTCCAAAACAGAGCCATTAAAACAGGATAGGTTAACAAAGGTTGCATCTACATTAATTAATCATTGATTTAATGCAGTACCTGGTGTGGCAGCTAAGTGACCTAAATCAAACACATCCTCCATCTTGCATGACCAACAGTTGCATGCTGTGTCTAGCTAACATGCTCATGGTGGGTTTTCCAGCAATGACTTCTACATTCACTTAGGAACTTTAACCTTCACTGCCTTTGTGTTGTTTTTGACAGTCACTGCCACAGTTGGGACTGCGTTCATTCAGCTTAAAATGATTTAAGAACAACAACAACAACAACAACAACATCACTCCACCAGAAAACAACCAGCACGGCGTTTCCCAGCAATGTAACATTGTGTGTGTGTGTGTGTGTGTGTGTTTGTGTGCACTAGGCTCTCTTTATGTGTGTTTGTGGGCTGCTCTGAGTTCATGCTGTTAACACAAGTATGTGTTGTCTGCCGTAGCAATTTCTTATTTTGCTGTTGTTGGGTTAGGATGCTTGTTGCAACCCTTTTTATTTAATGTCGTCCATTTGTTTCCTGACTTTATGTCCTATTTACTGATTAAATCTAGTAAGGCTATACTGAGGAATGTGTTTGTATATACAGTCTAATTTTTAGTCAGGTTTATGCATAAGCTGCATAGTGCCCATTGTAAGAGAGTAGTGGTGGACTTTGCACCTGGGTGAGGTTATTCCACTTGTGGGCACTTACTTATCACTAGTGCACTTTTGAAAAAGTCATTTTGTTTCTGGCTGAAAAAGCCAACAACTTACAACACATTGGCTTCTTTATATTCACTCAGCCCTGAAAACAGTAACACCACAAAACCTAATTGCTCTAAGAAGATGAGTCCAACCCTAAAGCTCACCAGATTTGACAGATTCAGTCCTCTCAACCTCGTTGGCATCCTTTCCAATCCAGACAAAGACCTGCAACAGAAGACTGTGTGTATTAGAGTGACAGTTCAGTTTGTCCAGAGATGATCTTCTAAAGCTCTGTACCTGATCCCACACATCCAGCAGCATTACATCATCTTCAGCCAGGTCGTCCTGTGTGAACTCTCCCGGAACCTCCTCGATCTGCACACACAATAACACCTGATCATAATACTGCTCCAGCACCTCCCATTCAACATACTGCAGTGTTTCTCATAGATAGGATTGGGATTTGATTGATCACATGAGGAATATAACAGGTAACACAAGTGTTGTGGAAACTTGTCTTTTCAAAAGATAATGATTAGTACCTGGGATTTAAAGCAGGTAATCAAATGAAAGAGTGCACAGCAGTAGATTACTAAAAGAAGCATCATTTTAGATGAGGGAGTGATGACAGAAGGGCAGACTCAAGTTTTTTAATTTAGTTTATCAAATGCGTTCGTTCTGCCAGACCCACAAAGTAACATACAGGCACAAAGCACACCGGGTTTTAATAATGTGTACTAAATACTCCCCTGGAACCTGCCAGTCTTGTTGGAACATGCAAACAGACGAGGAGGGTGTGTAATGGTCTGACTCTCCAGTCTTTCTGAGGTCTGGTACTCTGCTTCCCCTCCTATTGCTGCCCAGAAGTCAGCTGCAACACAAAACACAAATACTCAAATAAATCCGGGTAGGAAAGCAGGTGTCTGAGCAACTCTCAGAAAACCAGCAACAAGCATGGAGGCAGGCTAGAAAACTGAAACTTCAGTGTGTCTTAAATCTAGTATCACTTCAAATCTGACAGCTTTAGGATTTAGTCTGAGACTTTAGTCAGTTTTCTGTGGAAGCCCATTTCCAGCAGAAAAACTAGTGAAATGTTGGAGATGACAAAAATATAATTACGTGGGAAATCTGAACTAGAATACTAGGTTTAGTTTGATTTAGTATCTCATAATTTCCACATGGATCTCCCCCTATTTCCACTCTTCATATTACTTCAGTGTGGCTGCAGATTCATGACTTTAAAATGGAGCAGGGTTTTCTTCGGCTGCGAGTTTGTGCCTTCTGCCTTAGAAGCCCAAACTAAGGTGGAGGGCAACATGTGTGTTTGTAAGATAAAAAGGAGACTTCAACAGGAAAATGAATGTGGGTTTCTGCTGTCTGGCTCAGTGTGACTGTCTGCTCTGAGGTTACTGCTGTATGCAAGATTTGACTTGCAATCATTTGATAAACCCTTCGACATATATTACTGAAAACAGAACAAGACAATATATGTAATGTTTTATCTCATCATCTTCATTGATTTTTGTAAAAATATCCTTATTCTGAATTTGATGCCATCAAACAGGCTTGGTATTTGGTAACAGGTGTTAGTATAATGATTGAGCATCCTCGAAAGACAAGGTAAGGTCCATGTAAAGCGAAAGCCATGATTTCACATTTCTCATTGTTTTTGGAAATCATGGACGTTGTGTTCTCCACGCTAAAGAGTCAAAGGACCATCCAACGTCAGCATCATGTGACCCATGGCATGGGTCTGTGAAGGCATCATTAATGCTGAAAGGTAGATACAGGTTTTGAAGCAACATTTGCTGCCATCCAGACGATGTCTTTTTCAGGGACGTCCCTGCTTTAAAAGAGTGCGGGTACTATACTGGCCTACCTGCCTACCTTCACAATGAGTGTATATTAACAAAAAACAATAAAGTTTGAACATTAAATACTGTGTCTTTGTACTGTATTCGATTGAATATAGGTAAGTCATTGCATTCTGTTTAAATTTACATTTTACATTGCGTCCAACTGTTTGGGAATCAGGGCTTTGTGTAAGTCAAATGTAGATGATGACCTGGTTCCTTTCCTTCCATGATGTGTTTGCTGCTGCAGTTCAGCACATTACTCATGTACTCAGCTCCTTTCTCCTCTTCTTCACTGGCCCCTTTGCCCATCCACAGATAGCCCCGCCCGTCGGCCGTCTTCAGCAGGAAAGCATCATTAGAGTTCAGACTGGCTGCTCTGGCATCAACCTGAAAAACACATGGCATTTAACATCAAATAAAAAAACAGACTGTCACAATGTACTCCCTGTAGTAAATGCAATTCATACAGCAGGGAAATCCACACCTGAGCTATTCTAGTGATGGTGGCCAGGTTCCGTCGGACCTGAAAGAGCTGGGTTGGAGGTGGGGGGGCCTGACCTCCGTGGCGGGACGTACCACTCTGGTACACAATGAGGGGTTTAGATTTGAAGAGACTCAGCAGATGTGGGGGTTCTTTACCCTGGCACACTCTGACCTGATGACACAAACACAAAAATGATTCATAGAAAAGTCATCATATGAAGTTGTAGGAGAAATACATATCTTGCTAGATACCAAGCAATATGTTGTAATATTCAGGATTCATCAGAGAAGAATTTCTTCTTTAACTGAATTTTTACACTAAATGAAAACTCTCTCTCCTATAATGATTATTTTTATATACAGTATTAAATATCTTTTATATTCCTCTCAGATCAGGGAACATGGTGGCATTGCTAAAACAAAGTATGCCCTCTATAATCCTTGTTCAGGTATTGGTAAGTTCCTTCTGCTATTGGGGGAGCTCGAAAGTGATCAGGACAGGTTTGTGAGAAGAAATAAATAGCACAGATAGCAAAATTGGAATTAAGTGCAGATCCATTGTGTGGTATCAGACATACCCTCTCTTAGTTTCACCTCAAAGAAATTTTGATTTATTCTTACTACAGAATTGCAGTAACACAAATTCATTGAGAAAAATCTGAGAGAATGATTTGCTTGTCATATTTTCAGAACAGGATTGGATCAGTCTCTTCGGCATAGGTCACATGACGTATATACAGGGTTAATACATTTAAAAATTGCTCTTATTGGACTCCCGACCACATACAGCTAAGTTTAAAGGTGATCATACCTGCTGGAGAGGAAGAGAGGAGGGTACACTAAACTATGTGTTATGCAAATGTTTCAAAATCCTGGACTTCTGGGCTTTTATTTATGATTGTTTTCAGGTAAATATTCTTTGGGAGGGTCACATATTTGTGCTAGGAGAGCCTTCCTCTCAACAAGATACAATGATGTGAATGGATTCCAACTTCCACCATGTTAGGCAGAAGGTTGCTTGTATAACAATGGAAGTCAGTCTATGTACTTTTTTCAATTAACGCCATTGCTGTGGCAGTAAAGGTGACATGCAGCCACAGTAGGGAAGGGGCATTTTATTTTATCCAGCTGATTCCAACACTAGTCATCATTTAGTCACCAGAGAGGTGTGTTTTTCCCTGATGGATTAGATTAGACTATTATGAAATAGGCAATGTTTTTTATTAACGTAATGGCCCTTAATGATAGATAGGATAACACTGTTTTCTTAAAGTAATAGTTTCCTTTGACCTTTTGCTTTGAAGCTCCAGCCAGGAGGCAGTTAGCTTAGGCTAGCATAAAGACTGGAAAAAGGGGGAAACGGCTAACCAAAATCCACCCACCAGCACTTCTAAAGCTTGCTGATTAACACATTACATTTCGTTTCTCTAATCCACTGGCATCCAAAGCATTTTCTATTCAGTTTCATTTCATACTGGATGTACCTGAACTGCATTGTCTCCGAGAGAACGATCCAGTTCTACAGTCAGGAAGGCCGAGGCTGTTAACTCATCCAAAGAGCAGCTGGCTCCTTGCCTACAAGCCAGAAGGAGGCATGTAACAATGATTAGCACTGGGTGTCTAAAGATGACCGTATAGTAAACCTTAAAGCTGAACTAATCAGCGTCTAATCAATGGCTTAAATGAACATGTGTAATGTGAAAGGTGTCACTGTCGTCGTGGTGACAAACTCCTTGAGAATTATACACAACTCTGCAGTTCCCCTCAGCCCTACAGAGGTTTTTATAATTTTTATAATTTTTTTTATTTGATTTTACAGCTAGCCACTACCTAGTTGCATAACATAGTAACATAGTCCAACATTTGGCAGCTAAAGAGATCAATATTTTTCACAGGAGTAGGTAGAGACCAAAAACAGAGTTATGCAATGAAAGCAATGAGTGCTTGTTCCATTGCTCCCAAGTGGCCAAAAAAGTCAGTTTTTACTGCTTTTAGGCTGCATTAATCAGTAAATGTGCCGTTAAACCAAAACAAAGAGCTCAGTAGAGCTGAGAGGAAGTGCAGAGATGGTGATAATTGTGGCAACACTTTTCACATTACACATGGTCATTTGACTCATTGTCAGAAAAACATATTGCTTTGTAGAGCATTAATGACTGATATTACAATAGAAATTAAAACGTAACAAAAGAGTAATTTAAACATGAGAGATTATAATTTAAATGCTGGAACAATATGTAAATAAACCACAGATATAATCGACATAAATCAGGAAGCAGCTGCAGAGCATCAGAGCATTTCACAGAGGAAATGCAAAATCAGCTCAGTGACCGAAGGGCGTCATACCAGGTGTAGATGATCTGTCTCTTCCCGTAAGTGTACAGGATGATGTAACAGTCCCCGCCGTAGAACTGACCATAGCTCTTTGGGTCGACAGGAACTCTGCCACTGCTTTCTACCCTCCAGATCTGAAGGATGGAAACAAGAAACACTACTGTAAGGGCAACATGTAGAGATAATGTCAAAGAGAGAATTTTAGGAACATGTGAATGTTTGAAGAAAAATTGCTTTCTCACTGGACTAGATAATCTTCCCTTATCAATTACAAGCCAAACATTAGGTACTACTGGCCTAAGGTTTCAAAGACTATAGAGACTTATAATCAACAATGTACCTGACAACAAAGCCACCTTTATAACAAGACATACATTTCTATGGCATAACATATACATCATGATATACAGCTTATAATGAAAATTTTCTGGAATGAACTGTGTCATTTTGTACAGCTGTTTGGGGAAACAGAATTCCAATTAATTGCAAGCATAATGAATATCTACAAAGCTATTTCCAGGAACCTACATAGGAAATCATTTTGAACTGTAAATATGCACCTGCAAGGCGTTACCAAACTTGTTTTGCTTTATTCAGTCCTAATTCAGTACATAGATTGATAGGGTGGAGTCGTGTTTGTGTCCACCTGATAAATGAAGTACAATATTTCTCTCCTTTTAGCTCTGATTTTGTCTCTATCCAACTCCAATAACAAAAACGTCTGATTCTGTAAAACCAAAACAATGAGCTAAAAGAGGCTTACACGTGCTGTAGAGCTGTGTGCAGTTGCAGGGATGGTGATAATTATCTGTGGATTCATCACTAAAATGGGGTTTATACTGGAAGTAAAGGGCAAGGTTTTGATTTATTATTAGATGTTTCCCGTTGATATCACTGCAACACTAGATGGATGTATTTTACATTAATAATTAGTAGTATTTATAAAACTATAGGTAACCTTTGTTTCACCTTTTCGTAACAACCTCCAATGGCACTGGAAACTCACTGGAGGAAACACAAGCAGGGAAAGCTGCCTGAGGACATGTAATAACTACATTTTTGAGAAGGTGCATGGCAGCCATGTGCGTAGCCTAACCTCCTTAATGTAAAACTGTAAATCCACCTTATGAGTGACACCTTTATGATGACATGGGTAGTAGGAAATATGTGCCAAAGAGCCTTGAGCCATTTGTGACTGGAAGTCATAACTGTTTTGCAATTTAATTGCTACTACATCATTAAATCTAAGTATGCCAACAACACAACATTAGCATGGTTTTACATGTAGTCACCTGTGTGTCTCCACTCCCATCATCCACCATGTTGTACTGGGCTGCCATGTGGTGGGACTCATGGAGCTTGGAGGCATCAAACTTCACCTGCTGGATCCTCGCAATCCTCTCAGTGACAAACACCTTCCCAAAACCGTCACTCTGGTCTCTGTCCTTCCAGCCTAGGAAGAACTGCTTGAACATGGGGGTCTCTCCTCCCTCTGGCAACACCTGTATCTACAGGACCATCAGTAGCAACACTATAACCAATGGCACCACCTCCATTTTTACATAGGGTCACTAAGCTCCCTCACTGTAAGAATAAAATAAAATTGTAATAAAATAAATCTGATGATAGTTTTCTGGGTTTTCTCCTAATAACTGAAATAAAGCACTTCTTAAATAATATAAAGATAAAATGAAAGTAAACCTGTGTGTTTGCTGGGTAGCCCATCTGTTTGATGAAGCCCTCAGCTGTTTTCATGGCCTCCTTTCTTTCACTGGTGTTGGCATTATGCCCTGTTGGAGATAAATTAAATGAGGTCTGTTGATATGACAAATCCACAGAGCCTATTGAAAAGTCACAAAGACAAATAAACCATTCAAAGCAGATGCTAAAACGCTCAAGTGCCACTGTCTGATCACCTTTCCAAACAAATATCATCTTGTATTTGCCATGATCCAAAATGAAGCATTCATCTGAGAGCAGGTCACTCTGGAGGAACGGGTTCTCCTCCTTCACAATGGTCACTTTCATGGATCCTGATGCATCAGATACCTGGTAACATACAAACACACAAACCAGCTGGCAGCTTTTACAAAGATAGAATAAATAGACATCTTTCAACCATTCCTATAAACATTTGAGGGGCACATATGAGTGAAGCTCGCTTTCACAAATTTTCATAGTTCATGAATGACAGTTAGCAAGCTTTTCGGCAGTGAGAGCTTTACCCCTTTTTAATAAAACCCTATTAAATTAAATGATCCCACATTAGAGTATTGAACAAATCCAGGCTTGTGTCAAATCATCAACTAACTAAGGCTAGTAAATGTAATGGAGTAAAATGTACAATATGTGCCTCCAAAATGTAATGAAGTAGAAAGATAAAATAAAGTGGAAATACTCTGTATACTGTACCATGTATAGTTTAGCCATTTTCCTATTGGACAGGTCTGCCTCTGTATCATCATCATCATCTCCCTCTGGTAGCTCTGGCTTGGCTCCAAGGACCTGTTAGGGTGAAAATTGATATTACATGGCATTAATGCATCCAGTAAATGCAGGCCAATGAGCCAAACCATAGTTACACAGAAAAACATAACTGCATCAATTTCGAACAGCAGGAAATGACAGCATATTAAAGTGTAACAAAAGCCATACTCTGAACACTTGGAGAATATTTTGTAAATAGGCCAACAGAATGAAAAACAAGTCACTGCAGTATTTGCAAAAACAGCTTCACCTGTCACATGCCTTGATATGCTGCATTAGGTTGGCAAGGATGTACAGGCTATTAAATGAATCATTTAATATTTATTAGAAGACTGACTGAAAGACACTCTCATGTCTATATGTTCAAAGCTGGTGACTTTGTGGTAGATGTGGTTAGCTAAGCAACAGATAGTGGCTCCGGCTGAAGTACAACGATACACCAACTGACACCTCTAAAGATCACCAATTAATTAAGTTTTTTTCTTTAATCCATACACAGAAAGTAACAATATAGTAGTAGAAAAGTAAAAATATGTGGTTTATGGGGAGCAACGATCTGCAGGCAGGTGCAGTGACTGTGTGCATCTTCTTGAAGTCGTGTTATCACAGCCGGGCTTGGAACCATTGTGTCTACCATATGGAACTCCCCTTAAAACCACAAATTGTGTTGTTGTTTATTTTTTTATGTATTGTCAGGCTAGCCGCTGGATTTGAGAATGGTGATGTCTGTCGGTGCATTGATCCAACAAAGCAATATATAGTGACAACTACTATACTGATTGCTGTGAATTGTGTTATATATATATTTATATTCATCCTCGCCAGAAGATGGTTCCTAATGATTTTGGTGACCTCAAAGTCTTAACTCAAAGTTAGCTTACTAGCTGCTTCCAGAGCTTTCAACTGCATCTTATGGTCTTCCTCAGTGAATGGAGTTCAAAAACCTCTGACTGTGAGATGCAATCAATAGCAAGAAAAAGGCTGTTTCCATCGTCATCGTCGGAGTCATGTCTTGTACTCTATTACATAATTTATGGTGAGGATTATGGCTGTGATTAATTCATTATTACTTAGATTTTGATAAATTGTTTCAGAGTCAAAAATATCATAATACACACGTTATAAAGAATATGAATATACAATATGAATATACAAGAACTTGTGACAGAACGAGTTTGACTCACATCAATTAACTTGGTCGGTTCACTTCCCTCCTCTACAACCACAAGTTCAGCACGGGCATTTCTCTCGTTGTCACGGATACCTCTGGCCACTTGTGCTGCCTTCAGTCGCTCAAACTTGTTACACTTGGACCCACACCACTGATAGATCTTCTAAAGAATGTTGAAAATACGGAGAAACAAAGTTAAGATATATATCCAATTTGATTTATGTCTGCAAACATAGGAGATGTCCTTACGTCTCCAATGTCAGCAATGAAGCAGTCACCACTGTTAAAGCTGGACCAGCTGAGAGGGACCTGGGTGGCCCTGACGACGCGCCGGCCCTTGATGTGGAGGAGTCTCTGTGCTGAAAGGTCATTGGTGACCACATGGTGGAAACCTGAGGCCACACCTCCTGTCTGAGAGGAAGAGAACACTGTCAGCCTTCTTCCATCTCTTTTACTTTAGACTTTTTTAAACTTCTGTCCCATGAGTCACTGTCCCCTGTGACCAAGTATAATGCTGCAACAGGATTAATGGAAAAACACAGCTGTTGAGTCATAATTCAAAGCCCAGTTCAAAAAAACTTTTTCCATATTAGCTGAAGATAGCTAACATTTAGTGCTTATCAATAAGTACTAATCAAGAGATTTACTTTTTGGATGGGAACACCATTTGAAACAATATTTAGAGGATTATGACACATGACAACTGTCCATTAAGTCAAGATGACAGAATAAAGAGTGTACAGGCATGCTAGCAGCTCTGTGAGGCTGTACTTAGGCAGTGGTGCTTTGAGTTAATTGCTGATGGCAGCATGCTAACATGTTGATGTTTTGCATGTAATGTTTACCATATTAGTTTAACGTGTTAGCGCCTGTTTGAAGATAATCAAATTGTCTAGATGTTAAATCTGTTCAACACTTTTATATTGTGTAATTTAATGAACATTGCAGCCTCTAGGAGCTGTAAGTGAAGTGTTGCCAGTATAGGCAAATATAACGTTCAATTAAAATTCTGAGTACTGTACATGATGTCCAGCATTAAGTCAGTTGTTTCTATTTTCTGACCAGTAATGAATTTGATCCATACTCTGTAAGTTATCCCTCCCTTGAAGTAGCTGGTGAAGGCTGTTGACTCTACCCCCTGCAGTTCTCTGTACTGGACCGGCTTTCCCCCCAGGTAGTCGTCCAGCTGCACAGTAAAGATGGCCGCAGCGGTACTCTCATCCTGGCTGCACACCTTTCCTTTAAAGAACAAGCACAGGCTCAGATGAAGGACACCAGAGGACACTTCTGCTGCATTTCTTTGAGAATTAACTGTTAATATGCCTGCCTTGTAGTAATCTGGTTGCAGTGCATGTCAGCACGTTTTGCCATTTCCAGATTTCACCCAGTAACTTGACTGAGACTGAAACTGAGACCGTAAATACTTACAAAATGTACACAATACAATATTGTAAAATATATATATAAATCTTAATAAAATAGCTTAAGTGTATTCGTCATGTTTGTTAATGTGGAACTTTGCCACCTCATGAATGTCACTGTCTGTCCAGTAATTATTGAATATTCAGCATTAATACAGACTGTGTCAACATGACTTAAAGGAATACTATTGTTTTTGCTTTCATTCCGAGAGTGACATAAGAAAACCTATATCAATTTCATATCTGTGTGTTAAGTATAACGCTGGAGTCAGGCCATGGTTAGCCTAGCTTAGCATGAAGATAGGAAGCAAGGGCTTCAGCTAGCAAGCAAACACCTCTAAAACTTACTAATCAACACATTGTATCATTTTTATTTAATTTGTACACAAACAAAAATGCATAACCAATCTTTGTGGTGTTATGGGGGAGCTGGAACTATTTCTTGACAAACAACAGTTTATCTACCCGACCAGCAGAGGTGGTCTGTGAGCCCAGGTTTCATTTTTGGTATTTGTGCAGCCACAGCAGAACCATATGGAGGACCGAAACTGACAACCTCACTCTGACGATAAGACTCCAGGAAGCTGCACAAGAAAGCATTCTAGCACGTAACTCCCTCTGAAACCACAAATGCAATTTTTTACATTTCTGTTTGTGTACGTGTTTAACAAATGGTAGGCTGGCTGTTTCTCCTTTCATGTCAAGCTAAGCTAACCATGTCCTGACTCCATCAATCCACTCCCTTTTTTTTATTGCCGATCTCAGTGTTATGATAAAGCAGGGTAAAACACCCAGTAGTTGGTTTGAAAACCCTCTCAAGTCCTGCAGCTCTCCATCTAGTGAATGCCAGTCTGTGGCTTATGGACTACATTGTATATTCTGTGTCTGCTACTCTACTACTATTGTTGAATCCATATATATAACCATATATATAATTTCAGCTATCAAGCTCCTCTTATGTGGAACCAGCTTCCAGTTTGTTTACGGGAGGCAGACACCCTCCTCATATTCAAGAGTAAGCTTAAGACTTTCCTCTTTGATACAGTTTATAGTAGGGCTGACTCAGGTGAACCCTGAGGCACCCCTTAGTTACGCTGCTATAGTCCTAGACTTCCAGGAGACTTCCCATGATGCACTGAGCTCTTCTCTCTTCCTCTCATATCACACTCATATCCCATTAATGCTTGTCACTAATTCACCTTCTTTCCCTATCTGTGTGCTTCTCTCGTCCCCCTCTCTCTCTCTCTCCTTCTAAAGATTTCTGCCTCTGGCGCTGTATAGTCTGGATCTGTGGCTGCACCTGCTGCCCCCGTGTTCCTGCTCAACTGCCGTGGCTGCTATTATTGTTACTAATGTATGTTCTACTTCCTCCTGCTCTCCCCCCCTCCACTTTTCACCCCAACCGGTCGAGGCAGATGAGCGCCCACCTAGAGCCTGGTTCTGCTCGAGGTTTCTACCTGTTAAAAGGGAGTTTTTCCTTGCCGTTGTCGCCTAGTGCTTGCTCATGGTGGGATCGTT
>JAVQJD010023169.1:0-10895 GCA_036023655.1 Nannoperca australis
AAAGCAAAAGTTTAGAGTTTGAAAGCAAAAGTTTAGAGTTTGAAAGCAAAAGTGGGGAAAGTTTCTCTCTCAACCACTTTTTTTGACTGTTTTATAATGAAACAAAATTATCTCCATAATCTAACTAGGTTAAACAACCTCAAAACACAAGGTTTCATGAGTATAAGAAGACAAATACTGACATTTGAAAGCTAGCAGTTACTCATAGGAAAACGCTGCATTACAAAATGAATCCATATTCAGCTGTTTTAACTTATTTGAACAATAGAGAAGAAAAGTTCAGGCTGTTATACTGTTTTGCAGTCTGTTCAATAACATCTACTGAATTTATGGGGGTTTAACGTACTTTCGTTAGCATGCCATTGCTAATTTTAAATGAGGAGTTTTTAAAAATATAAATAAAACTAAATACAAAACCAAAGAAAGTTAGCTGTGGAGTTCAGTGTTAACAGCATTTTCCTAACTTCGTGTGTTTCAGAGAAGAGAAGCCTATCCAAGCAAGAACGGTGAACCTGGTCGGGCAGAAAAAACCTCCGCAGCAAAACGACGTCCGGTGAGTGGCAACAGTTGTTATCCAACCACCAACTCAGTATCACCAAGTCTATATGGAAGTTAAAACTGGCCTAAAATGAGTTTAAAATGGATGTTAATATTAGCGTCACTTTAACGTCATATCACCCCAGTAGCCCAAAACCTCCAGTCAGGAGCTGGTAGTCTGTTCTTTTGCCTCACATTGGTGTTTTGTTGTGAAATCTATTTTACACCTTGGATGAGTCAACAGCATAGAAAATAAACTCGTGTTCTTGCGACTATCTTTTACAAGTATGACTCAAGCCATTATCATGCAATTTGTACGACAGTCTAAGTGGAATGGCACTGCACAGGCACCTCATCTAGACCTTTTGAGTTAGATTTAGGAAATATGCCTCAGTTGGTGTCACTGAAAAATATAGTTTGGCAAGCCACAAACTTTTTATGCTTTCTGAGTAACTTTATATCCGGTTAAACACACATAAAGGTCAGTTGCTGCTACACAGCTTCCGCTGAAAAGATGGACATCGCCAGTGATAAGTTTGGTCCAGATCCTATTGAGTCACATCGTCCTCCTCCGTAGAATTGCTGGCTTAGACGGGATTCAGACATTCTGGTCGGTGTCTCATAGTTTGCTCAGCTCTCCTGCCAAGCTGCTCGTCTGGAGGGATGTCTTCCGTCATGTCTCTCTGTGTGTGGCATGTTTCAGTTCAACTTCTTCTCATATATAGATACATACAGGACATATAGATATATTGACCAACGTGGTAAATCAGTAATCAGTTTCATTTGCCCATAGCAAAGACAAGCTTACGTAATATAGGTCATATTCTATCAAATGTATCTGGAATATTCTTATCAATCATTTGAGTCTGCTGTTCATTGGTCATAGGACATGTGTTAATTCATGCTATTCAGTCGAGCCAACTGTTTGTACCATGGACTCTGTCCTGTCTTAATACCACTCCTCTTTTGTGGAGGTTATTGTTAAAATTAAAAAAAGAAAAATAAACTTTCATATGCAAACTAACATTGGGAACTATACTTTCAGTTTCAGAGGTATCAAACGTTTTACTTATATTCCTCATAACCTGTAAATTATAGAATGCTTCTATCCCTTTGCAGGCCTGCCAACTAACATCATACTGATGTGGTTAGAGGTTAGCTTTCACTGAAATAACGCCTCCCATCTCGTCTCCAATTAGTGGGGATTGAATGTTGGATGGGTTGGTCTGGAGCGATTCTTTATAATGGCTCAGCTCATCTGTCCTTCACCGCTGTGTGTGTGTGTGTGTGTGTGTGTGTGTAAAGTCTGGTTATTTGATCAGTGGATGTTAATACAGACTTGAAATGCAAACGTTACTTGAAACAGACTCTGTCGTTTTCACTCTTTGATGTTATATGAGCATCTCCGTCCCCACTGGCTTATTTGCACGTTGAAATACGAGTTTCCATGTATTTCTGTTCAGAGTGACTTCTGCAGCCAGTAATGTCTTTTTTTTCTGCCACACAATGATCAAAGGATAAGGCTTGTTTATGCTCTATCTGTGTGCACTGCATGTGTCAGTTAGAGTGTGTGTGTGTGTGTGTGTGTGTGTGTGTGTGTGTGTTGTTGGATCAGAGAGTTAGGTGGGATTACAGAATAAGTCATCTGGAGCACATCTGCTTCTCTGAGGAATCCCATAATATGGCCCCAATTTATAACATTATACAATCTGGGCTTTTCCGGTCAGTATTCCCCCACATTATTCACCAGACGTTACAGTCAGTATTCCAACAGTATTCTTTCTGCCAGGGCAATTGAACTGGGGCAGAGATAATATCATGTCTATAAAGTGATTTTAATGTGAACCACACCTAACCAGGAGGAATGTTGAGCTCTTTGAGGTAGATTTGTGATACTGGGCTATATAAATAACATTACCTTGACTTGACTCTGTTTGGACTGAAAACACAAGGCTGTGTTAGTGGGGGACCTGTTGGTTCAGGTATGATCAACCGTTACCCAGGTTGAACTTTATTGTTTTACAAGCCTGCATCTGTTTCTTGCCGGAGCCGTCTGTGTGGGTACCCTGGCTTTGCTAACACAGCGGTCACGCGGTGCTAATGTCTGCCTGAACACGTTCTTAGCATGGTGGTTCAGTGTTATTATATTACAGTACTTTCAATCTCCCTCTCTGTCTGTCAAGCACAAGCACACAGTGATATTAGTAGGTGAAAGTAACACAGTAACAAAGTAGTTAGCTTATTTACATTACTCTCATTGGTTAGCTTTTGTACTCATACTTTAGCTTATACTTTATACTTTAGCTAAGTATTGTTTGACGAATACATTTTTAAGCACTATCCACAATGAAAAAGAAATTCTAATTTATAATGTCAAATTCACATCTTTTAAATCTATGGTAAACATTACTAAAAACAGTCTTTGAGAAGCAAAACTACTAGTTTTGTGCAGCTAACTAGCTGGATAGCTAACAGCAAGATGAATTTAAGAGGAGCTGTGTTCATTGTGGTAATTGGTTACTTTTAGCACATTCAAACTAAAGATAAAAGATGAACTTGTTACAGTGGGTAATTTGGTGAAACATCTACCTGGCTTAGCATTGTTAGCTGGAAATGTGCAACCTGATAAACCCAATCAACGATTGGATGGCAGACAACTATTTATTGTGTATTTCTCAAGGCATAATGTTTACTCACAGAATTATTGTAACGTCTGTAGGAAATAAAGTGGGAAGGGAAACCTGGCTGCTCATGGTCAGATCCTGCCAAATGCTTGTCAGGTTGATCTGCTCAGTGGAGACAGAACGGACTTCTGGTGAGATGTTGATTGAGATGCTGGTAATCTGAAAGCACTGTAAGAGAAAATGACTTGTTTTCAGCTTGACCACTGTGAAGATTGTAGTTAATCTCTTGGGGTTTTTAAACTTTTAATAATCACAGGAGTTGTAGTAGTTTCTTAGTCTGTAGGGGAACATGTATCCTCCAGCTGTAGTTAATCACCATATATAAGGCTTTCAAATGGTAATATCAGTGTGTCAGACTGTGTTATTAATGGGCTTGTGTTAGTGGATGCATTTTAAATTTGCATTTTCACCCATGCAATACTCCATGTTTATTAGTCACTCAATTCTTGGTATATTGTCCACCATTGAGAGTTCTTCTGTAAATATTGCAGTGTTGCTGCATACCATTGCTTTGGAAATATTACTAAAATAATTACTGATTGTTGTGGGAGCATGGCATAATGTGGCAGTACAATCTTCATAAGGCAATGTATCCATAATAGACTCTTAACAAATTATATGTAACACACATTGTGGTCACAAAATATAACGTGTGAGATTAGATTGGTGAATCAACTTTTGTTCAGTTTTTCTTGCCTTTTACACCGCTACAACAGACTGCACATGTCAAGTGTTATTTTTAATTTTTCAATTTGAACATGTATAGGATGTTTCGGTCCTCGCTCCACCCGTGTCCCTCCCTTCACCCATGTCGTCACAGTAAACCCCATGCTTCTGTAAAGGCAGCGTGGATGTAATGCAGTGTACGGGTGTTTACACTTCGCATCACTAAATGTGATTGGCCAGGTGTCCCTTAATAGCAGGGTGCCATGGCGATGGCCCAGCAGCCCCGTAGTAACCTCTGTGACCCCTGGGGTTGGCGAGGAGTCTCTTTCTCACTTCCTTAAGGGATTGGCTGTTATCCTGGTCTACCCATGAGTCTCTGCTCCAGCGGCGACCGAGGAGAGACTTGACACACTCTGTTACATTTCTGTATGTTTAAGAGAGTTCTTTAATGGTTAGGAACATGGGTTAAGCCTCACATTTTTGCTTTTAACTGGATTTATTTTTTACGTAGTCAGTAGGAAGAAATGGGCTGTTTAAAGATTTGATGGTACAAACTTAACATTTTTGGATCACACAGTGTAGAGGAT
The DNA here is from genome assembly GCA_036023655.1 of Nannoperca australis. Taxonomy (NCBI): domain Eukaryota; kingdom Metazoa; phylum Chordata; class Actinopteri; order Centrarchiformes; family Percichthyidae; genus Nannoperca; species Nannoperca australis. Next base: position 4,475 of record JAVQJD010023169.1, read on the forward strand.
GCATGAAGAGGTTTTACAAGTTTATGTTCAGCTTAGGGAACACAACAATATTTTATCAGAGTCTGATGGAACAAACATGAGTAGTCAGACAATCATACAGATTTTAAACAAACCCCACGTCGGCCAAAATATTTGGAAGAGAAAACAAACACTAACATTAATACCCAAACTTGATGTTGTAAACCTCCTTTACAGTTTAGGGGTTCAGTATGCTTGATACAAACTAGTTCTTCGCATTTATGGTCTGACCACGTCTAAAGGCAAAAGTGCTTCTGCCTGCCGTCATGACTAGTTCCTGGCTGCATCACACCAGAACTCCCTCGAAGGAATTTTTGTGACTTTGTAGTCTCTGGAAACGAATAAACAAACCAGCGGTCTCTCCTCGAAAGGATTCATGGCTTGAGCTTGAGAGAGGCAGTTTGACCCTGACAACTGCTCTGTAAAGAGGGTGTGATTGCCGGATTGTCCGTTTCGTAAAAGTTGCGAAAATTGGTGAATGGATCCCATCTCCAATTCTGCCATTGGAAACGCTGTTAGACTTAGTTTGAAGTTGATACTGGGGCCTTCACAAACTGACATCCTGGCTTAACCTACAGTATATGCTGTAGGAGTTTGTGCAAACAGTGTTACTGTGCATTTCAGGGGTGCTCACTTTTAGTTTCACCTTTAAAAAGTAGTTTATATTTTGGCTGTCTGTCTGATCTGAACACTGACGTTTCTTACCCCGTCAGATTTTGTCGTAGCAGTGTTGCCATCTTACTAGATCTCAGCAATTACTTTGGCTAGTACACTTTTATCATAACTAGCATAATCAGCTACGAGAATAACTATCATCAATCACTGATTAAACCCAAACTATCCTTTAAGAACTCTGAATGAACTCTCCATGGATTAATTGATGTGAAGCATCCTGGTGTTTCTGAATTCAATGTTCCCCAACAGCAAGAGCTTTTCAGTTTTGTTTTCTATTTGTATTCTGAACCTAAAAAATACATTGACAATACATCCGCAGAGAGTTGGCTAGTTATCATATTATATACATTTGTTTTTTGGGTTGCTAGAATTTGAGTGGGACAAACACACCCATTGGGAGCAATAAAAAAACAGAACATGTCTTAATTCCAAATCATACAAATAACTGGTGTACATTAAAAGAAATCAGTGAACGCAGCTGAAGGGAGTGTCCTTGCTCATCAAAGAAGTACACAGGCAAAACAAGCGCTCCTCTCTCAGCTACAACTTGTAAGAAAGAAAATTGGTGTGCTGGCAGCTTCTCAAGCCAGATGGGTCTCTGCCACAATCACTGGTAGCCTCTACATACTACAAATGTAACACAACAGTTTGATTTTATAATAAATGTCAGGATTTAAATGATGTAAATTGGCACCTTAATACGAAGGAGATTAAAAAGGAGATACCAATATATCATATGGGGTGGTGAGAGTAGGTGAGGCACCCCCACGCATCCCCCTCACACCGAGCTCTATGGATGTGTGGGTACATGGCAAAGTGTGAATATGCTCTATACGTGTGTGAGTTTGATTGTTTGTGTCGAGGAGTGTCTGTGTGTGTATACATGCTGTGTGTCTGTGTGTATACATGCGGCGTATATGTGTGTTTGTGCTGCCTGGCTGTGTATGGCGTTGCCAGGCCATATGGAGCACTGTCTGGGGAGCACACTACCCACTTAGCTCTGCTGTTGGCTCTGGTGCTCTCTCCATCTGTCCCTCCTCTCTCTCTCATCCTTCCCTCCATCCCACCCTCTCTCTCATTTTCTCCTTATCTTTATCTTTTGTTCTATCTCTCTTTTATTTTTTAGAGAGAGCTTGGTCTCTTCTTCGATTCTTGCCTTTCTCTAAATATCACTCCCTCACTCTCACTCTCCCTCAGCCTGCTGCTCTGCTTTATCTTCTCTTAAACGTAATCCAAAAATAGTCTTCTTTAGGTATTTGTCCAATTACAAGAGTGTGTGTTTGTATGCTAGTATGTGCACTTAAGTAATAAGGTATGTGACAGAGCTAAGTGTCTTCTCAAGCACTGTTCTTCTCACACTTTCTTTCTCTTTGGTGGTAAATGTTATCGTCCCGCGGATGCTGTGGTCTTGAAAATCCACTCGAGCGAGACTGGTAATGCGGTTCAAAGCTTGACCAACGCCACAAAGCTGGTGAACGCCTTCCTATGGGCTCCAGACTGTTGCTGGTCGTTTATTTCAAAGGCCAGGTTGGGATTCCAGAGACAATAATCGACGAAATGTCCAGTGGGGGGTCCGTTATTGACGGCTCACTGACAACAAGTGGTAACACAGTACATATTTTCAGCCAACCCCCTACTTCACCCCAGCCTCCCCACATCCCAAGTGACATGCTTGGTGTCCACAGGTCCTGAAAAAGTCCTGAAAAGTCTTTAATTGTATTTAGCTGAAGGAATCTTCATTATATTTCATGCATCATTACTATATAATATTATATATATTATATTATACTTGATTTGAGGCAGTTTATAGGGATGTAGAAGGCATCACGCATGCAGTAGCACATGGTGTGCTCATTAACATTTACCTGAAGTGCATTGGGATCGATTATAAGGGGATTATAAGCACTGAGCTTGCGGTAGACTATGAACTTATGATGTGACGGTGATGGTGTAGGGCAAACATAAATAATACTCTCGGAGAAAAGCATCATGTTCTAAGATGTCTGATATGAACTATGAAATAACAGGAAATTGCAGTACAGAAATGCCAAAGATATTTCTGAAGTACAATGTTGCAATTATGAAGTTAGTCTGCTAGGAAAGCACTGACACGTTCCACATATGGTCACAGTCATTTAATAAACTAATTTAAATGATCACTGTAACAAATTAATATGTATTTAAAAAAAAAAAGTAAATTCCCTCGTTTTTATGAAGTGAAATCATGAAGTTTTTTTTTTTGGTTATTTTTACCTTGAACAGACTTTGTGTTCAGCCCGATCACACAGGTCACATTGTATTTTATGTAACCTTTTCTCAATATTCAAAGTACTGTTTGAATGTGGGGAGAAAAATATCACGGTGTAAAGTGTATTTGCAACAGGCCGTGCTTTCTTGTACTCCAGTGCAGCCTGTTGGGCTACTGCTGTTCTCTTTGCTAATGCAAAATAGAGGCAACTAGTGAGCTGTGCTGAACACATAATCATGGCACTAGTTTGATTGGTGGTGGTTGGAAAGATTAAAAAAGTAAAGCCGTTTGCTGACATTGTGAAACGTAATTGCTTGTGACTCAAGTGAAGCAGCAGAGAGACCTCAAATGAGCGGAGCTACGTCAATTCTGCAATGTCCTTTAGGATTCGGCTACGCTGGCTTCGTCCGGATTAATGTGATCAGTGTATTACATGTTTGTTCTCATTTATTTTGTTGTATTTTGTGACAAAGTTGCTCTGACTGACCAAAAAAAAATAATTTACTGTGAAACAAACCTCTCATGAACACATTTATTGTTTGTACTTTGGGCTGTATATCAGTTTATTTTGTTAACAAATACTGGTAGAAAAAATTTTCATCAACAGCAAAAAGTTATTTATATTAAATTAAAGCCAACTAAATTACAAAAAACAGTGGTGTAAAATTATGTATTATTAGCATTTCACATCAACAGGGCATTGTTTGCATATGGGGGTTTAGTCAGTAGCCCAGGCAGCTAAACCCGGTAATCTCTTGCTTAAGACAAGCTGTTTCATTTGGAGTTTTAGACATGCTATCCATGCTATGCTCCTTTTATGTGGAAAATTGGTTTGGACTTTGAGTGAAATATGGCAATAGCCAAAACGTATATAAATAGCAGCATACAAACTATTCAACATTAGATATAACACAGTCTACACTACACATCACCGTACTTGTAAAGACAGTATGTTCCATTCATCTGGGTACTTTGTTTGTTGACTTGTGTTGGTTCAAAATAAATATGCAAATCAAAACATGTTTCATGTCTGGATGTATTGCGTCAACGCAACACGTCAGACCAAACTCCCTCTCTGCGAAGCTGCATTCTTAATCATACAACATGTCATTGTGTGGCTAATTGTCAGCACCCGTTCTTTTAGCCTAAATTCAACTGGATAAAATCTTATTTAAAAGCAGCTTTTTATTTCTTTGGGTCATTAAAACTAAACTGAAACGTTCACAACTATTCTTTTGATGCTTAAAATGGCAAGTGTAGTTGTTGTCAACTAAAACTAGAATAAATGTTCACGTTTTCTTTTGACAAGAATTTGACAAGAAATACAAAGGGTGATAAATATGACAAAAACCAACATGGAACCTGGATCATATGCATGATTACTGTTTACCCTCTTGCGTTTCCCTTACCTTTGTGGTTCTGGCAACCACACCTTACACACTGAGCAAAAATAATTAAAAAAATAAAAATGCTTCTTTGGGCTGTCACTATTGTAGAAGCTTTTTCTCAGTTGCTCCATGTTTTACGGTGTTGGGAGTTACTGCTGGAGACACTGAGACAGGGCAGTGAGGATATTAGTTTTGAGAATCACAACAGATAGAAATACAGACAACTTTTGACAAGAATATGGGAGGCACATGAGAGAGAGAGTTAGAAAGAGAATGAGAAAGGGAAGCATATCCAGAGCAAGAGAAGGAAAAAGTAAAGTACAGGAGACGTACAGGAGAGGGTTGATTTGGCACGAAGCATCACTTTTCTTCTCTGTCGGGATCTCCAGAAATCTGTTCTTCTTTTTTATTTATTTATTTATTATAACCGCTTTAAAATGCTTTAAAAAAGACGACATGGCTGGAGACAAATTAGAGCAATCACTGATGGCAGACGAGGTGAACACTTTGTGTCTCTCTTCTCCAATAAGTTGTACATACTATCAAAAACCAGAAGGCAAGAAGAGAGAGTGTGATATAAGACAAGGATGAGGGGATAGAAGGAGGGAGTGGGGGGGGTGGGAGGACAGCCGAGCCACTCAGCATGGTGAGTTCTCTGACGGAAGTGAGGGAGCGGAAGGGGGTGTAGGGGGTGGGGGGTGGAGGAGAAACAACAGAGCTTGGCACAGATAGAGAAAGCTAGAGAGCGAGAGATTCTCCGTGTCCCTGCTGCCATATGGTGAGTGGCCAGGCCCCAGCACAGCTCATATATGTGCTAATGGAGAGGTGAGCACATATATATAAAATAAAAAATTGAATAGAAACAAGGCTCATCATATTCATGAAAAAAATATAGCTTTCCATTTTAAGCAGAATGAACATTTGAACTAGAGTTCAACCTTTTTTATTGTTTGATTTTGCATTTTATAAATTATATATATACATATTTTATTCTGCTGCCCCACGTTTAAGGAGTGAGTGAAGTTTGTGATTATTAAAAGTGGCTATAATTATTTTGATATCGTGACTACTTGTATGTGAAGCCCACAGAGATTATGAACCCATGGTACTTTGTAGCGCCTTTGAGTTCATTGTTGGTGTGGCTGCAACTTTACTATTCGGTTCGCTTTTACAGCTCTATCAATCGATAATTTTTCTGCCACAGCAGGCAGCTGTTTTCAGTAAAAGGCCTTAAAATCCCACTGTACACTACGTGCTCAGCACCAAACAGCAGGCAGACACACTTAGCAACTAGCTGGGGAACACAGTGGCGCATTTAGCTGCTAAATAGCCAGATCTATTTCTCAGGAGTTGGTGGACATTCAGCAGGTGACCAGAAACATGACTCCAAATAACTGCTGCTCTGTTGTCCGCTGCATGTGGAAAAAGGCAACTGTTTGCTAACACATTCAATGCATCAACTTAAAAGGTGATCGTATGTCAGTGTTGAGTTTAAAAAAACCTGTTACCGGCGCCCCCAAGTGGGCAAAACATCTTTCAATGCAGGTGGGAGGTAGCTGGAGCACAGAACATGCAAACTGCGCACAGACAGTACTAACCACTGCACCGCCATGCTCGCTGTGCATATCTTATATCAGAATATAGCTCATGGTATCATGACGTTAATTACTCATAACATATGACACATATGAACATAACTAAATGTTTCATTTTTAAAAGAATTCAAGCATTTTTTCCCCCACCAATGGTGCCTTAAAACACCACCTTTTCATATGAGTCAGAGTGATGTGTCTATATACACACACATATATGTATATATATATATACACACACACACATACACATACACTCACATATATACACATGACCAGTTTTATAATCTCCAGATTTCCATCAGCCTATAAAGGTGATAAACTCTTTTCTGCAAATAATAATGTGTTAAAGTGAGTGTAGGTGGATCTCCTTTGCATGCAAACAAATTCCTTTTCTTTATGCATTCACACACACACACACACACACACACACACACACACACACACACACACACACACACACACACACACACACACACACACACACACACACACACACA